>OMLP01027825.1:7050-17402 GCA_900302685.1 Spondyliosoma cantharus | reverse complement strand
AGCACACAGACACACACACACACACACACAGACACACACACACACACACACACACACACACACACACTCGACACACAATGTAAGATCAAGATTGAACTCGTGTTGGAGGAGATTCAGTCTTCACTCCCCCTCCCCAGATTATATGATGTATGATGGGGTTGAAGGTGATGGAGATTGATCAGCAGAGAAGTTGAAGTGTCGGGATGCAGACGTGTTATTTGAACATCATTTTGTCAGTCAGGATAAAGCTGCAGAGACAAAGACACAGAGGAGCTGAGGTGCAAACCTCCAAACACAACATATGTTTAAATGTGAGGACCCATAAAGACATAATTGTTTTTTTATAGCCCAAAATCACAAATTTTCCCCGAGCGGCTTCACAATCTGTATAACGTTCAATACTTTCTGTCCTAAACGTATTTCAGGGGAGGAAAAGGAAAAGGAAGCTTCTAAAGGTGTAATACTTTCTCTAACATTAACCTTGAAGTGAGAACTGTAAGACGAAATACTTCACGGTTCTTTGAGTGCGAAGTGAACAAAAACGTTTCTGACCTGCTGCTACGTGTGAATAACAGCATTTGTCCAAAATGTTCCCTGATTTCTAAAATATCTTAAATGTCTGAAAATGTCTTTACTTTCTAAATACAGCCTTCTGTGTCTTCAATACTGCTGAATGTTCTCTTTTCTCTAAAAATGTCCTTTTTCCTTTAAATAAAAAATGAAAGTCGGATTTTTAAATAGAGATATCCTCTATTTCTGAAAATGTTTCCACTTTCACCTCGTCTTTAAAGATACTTCTTCACTCTAGGATCACACCATCGATATTCAGAGACACAAATACACACATTGGACCAGAGTACCTCTTCTTACGCTGCTGCTGCTGCTGCTTCTTGTCTGTTCATTGTTATTCCCTTTTTACTTCCAGACAAAGAAACAGCTTTCCCAGTGAAGGAGTTTGTCAAACACGTAGCCGAGCTTCACGATACTGGCGGCTTCCAGCGAGGGTTTGAGGTACAAAGACAGCCAGAACTGAAATACTGAATACTTTCACAAACGATATCTGTCTGAATGTCAGCTGTGGTGTGTGTCTGATCACGTTGTTGTCTGCATGCTGCACGATGGGTTGTGATGATGCCGACTGCAACGTTCATTGTGAATGTTAGCAACAGTAAAGTAAATAGTCGGAGGGTGAATGTTGCAGTCGTGTGTCTGTGAGGAGCTTTCATTCATTCAGCAGTGACTCAGGTGTCTTTTACCTGTCGACTAGCAGCAGAACAAACTGTCGACAGGCTTCAGACGTCAATCACTTAATGAATCGAAGCGCCGCTCTGTTTTATTCTCAAAAGTGCCACTGAAGGAAAAATCAACACAAAGCCAACGAGGCTGCAGACGAACTGTGTGTTTGAGATAACTTATAAAAACACCAGCTGCTCAGGAAAGACTTGAAATCTTCTCCAGGTCGAGTCTCTGAAGCCGACGTCAGAACAGACGAGACGCGATTCATAAATCCTTCAAAAATACAGAAACATGAGAGTAAAAAGGGAAAAAACATTCGATATATAAAAACATTTTAAAGGAGTAAATGTCGTCAGTGCCTCTTAAAATAAAATAAAATAAACTCAAACAGCAAAGGAACTTTCGACGACACTGAGAAGTAATAAAGTCATATTGAACATTATATCAGATATATTGCACCTGAATTATTCAACCATGTTTGTTTCTTTAAATGCTTGAAATTCATCAAATCATTTATTTATTATTAAATATATGTGCCCTAGTGGACACACTGGTGCATTGTGGGTATAAAAAGGTGATTCAGGAAAAACTGAAACATCCTTTTATTGTCAGAAAAACTGTTAAAACAAGATTCTAGATGAAATACATTCAGTCAGATTTTCATATTATTTCACGCACCAAACCTTTGTTTTAAAAAAAATGTAAAATAACCGAAAGGCTTTTTAATATTGCCCTTTTATTACACTGTTGAATTGAAAATGATAAAGTCTCTAAGCTTCTACATGCTTGAATTGATGACGTCATATATTGACGTGGTTGGTTAATCAGTGTCGTGGTCATCGTGCGTGAAGCGTTAATGTTCTCAGCTTTCCTTCCTGCAAAGAGGACGAGGAGTCGCAGTTTAATGGTCACTCGTAGGAAAGATCTCCGGAGGTGCTACTGTAATTAACCAGAGAACAAGAAAGTTGCAGGTAAATATAAAAAAAAAAAAAATGGAGGGGGAAAAAACTGAAGAAGAGATTTAAAGAATCCCAGAATGCAGCGGGGCATTGGCCCAACCGTCAATCAGAGAAACCTTTTGGAGATGAATTTGAACTTTAACTGAAGCTGGTTCTGCTTTGGGTTGATCTTCCTTTTGTGTGTGCGGGAGCATGAGCTGTATTGTGAGATGAATTAGTCTGGAGTTGTTTCCTGTGTTGTCTTGTAATTTGTATTTTTGCACCTCTTTGGTTGACTGTGTTGTCACGGAAACGTCCTTGCTGCCTGCCGCTTCCTCACCCTCATCATTAGACACTGAAGGAGAGTTACGAGGTAAGACGCTCTCCCCCTCACGTCTTTATTCTCTGATGGACGCCGCTGCACTCGTAGCTGTTTGTGTCTCGTCTCGTTACGCTAACTGTGGATGTTACAAAGCATGATCGCTGTTCCACACCAGACAAAGACGTCGTCGATGTATCAAACAGAAATGGACACCGGACTCCAAAATGGAGCCGATTCTTTATAAAACACAGTTGCTCACCTCGGACGTGAGACATTAAAAAAAAAAAGTGTTTTTTCTTCCTGGCTTCGCGTCTTTGTCCCGAAAACTTCACACCCAGAAAAGTTTATTTAATGTTCTGCATGTCAAAAGTTTAAAATATTAACCTCCATTGTTTTAAAATTGTTTCTGGGCTGCAGTAGCTTCACTGTGTCATGTCTCTTCATACAGCCGTGGAATAAAATGGATAACATTTCGACATTTAAACGTCTAATAACGAGCAGAACAAATCACATTACCCCAAAAGATTCCAATAATGTTCAAACTAGAGAAATCTGTAGTTTTATTCAAGGTAGCGGCTCGTTTCATGAGGTCACCTGTTGCTGTGACATCAGAGGAAACAGATGACACGTCAGAGAGCGAGGAAGGAAGTCTGCACACATTTTTTTCCCAACTTTATTCAGCACTTTTAAAGGACAAACACCCTGCTGACGGGTCAGGGACTGCAGGTTGGTTTTGGCTTCAACAGAAAGGCATCCAGCTGTTAACAAACAACATCGTATTTCATCCAAACAGAACACTAAAATATGTTTCTGAAAGCATTTCAGGCGAGAAACAGAATCTGGGTTTGTAGTTTATCAGCGCTGCATGTTGAAGCAGTTTGAGAAATGTTCTGTGAGACAAACCTCACTCGATCTAAGACCTCATGGCCTTGGACACCTGCTTTTAAAATACAGCACAATAATCTAATTAATAAAACCCTCTTAGATCTGCTGGATGACATGTTTTTGCAAAAAAAAAAAAAAAAAAGAGGGTGAGCTCCGGGTGCAGGAAAAATGGAGAAGCTTAATATTGTTAATTTGCATAACGATCCAAAATCAGCAAAGACATCGACTGTGATGATCCTTCAAACATCGACACACTACGACTGGTTTGATTGTTTTGATTGAGAGACTCCTGCTGGCAGACATTACACAGTTATACAGTTAATATTCATGCAGAAAACCACATTGGACATTCAAAGGAAAACATTTTCTACCAACAGATAAAAACACGAGAACTGCAGATTAATTATAATTTTGCCCATTTTTAGACTTTATTTTTATGCAGGTTAGTTCGTCTGTCACGATCGTGTTTCTCACACTGAAACTCGGACGTCACTTCAACTTTCAAATAAACTCCTGTGAGTAATATTTCATCTCTTTATGGATGAAGATAAATCAGTGGAGGAAAAGCAGAACGTCTCCAGTAACTGTAGAGAAGTTACTTCTCACCTCTCGTCTTTGAGGGATTTAAGCTGAGTGTGTGTGTGTGTGTGTGTGTGTGCGTGCGTGCGTGCGCAGGAGGTTCAGGCGTGCACGGTGGACATGGGGATGACGACCGACAGCTCCAACCATCCTGACAACAAGACTAAAAACAGATACAGCAACATCCTGGCCTGTGAGTAGACCTCAGTCCGCTCTGTGCGACCACGGAGTCGCACAACGCGACAGATTTCAGATTTCAGTTTATGGTCAAGTTCGTTCTGACTTGAGTTCAGGTTGAGCTTTGTTGACGACACATCAGTGATCTCTCACACCGTCCTGCTGTTGGAGTGGTTGAAGTCAGAAAGCACTGAGAGACGGACTGACACCTCGTTCTTGTCTTTGACCTCCACGCTGATCTGCTCACATGCTCTTTTTTTTTTTTTGTCTTTAAATGTCAGATGACCACAGCCGAGTGCGACTGTCGCCGCAGGCTGACAAAGACGGGAAGATGAGGGACTACATCAATGCAAACTACGTGGATGTAAGGAACCCGTTTCAACCTGCTTTTCACGTTCACTTTCCAAGCTCTATACAAACTGAGGCCTTCGTCTTCACCCCCAGCCTTCTTTCTGCACATTGAATCAGTTGAACGTGCAGCAAAACCTTTTTTTTTTTTTTTTTTTTTAATTATTATTCTCAGAGGCACTTCACTTTTCTCTCTGTCTTCCGAAACCAAAGTCAGCACGCCGCCCTGCGTAATTCTAAACCTATTCATCAGTCATGCTGTTGTTAGAGGGGACCTGCGTGGCTCTCCATTATGCTTATCACCGCGCCATTAAAATCTCATTTCCAGTATCTTGTTGTTTTGTGAAAGGCAGGGATGACACAAAAAAACCCAGCGACAGTCACGGCCTCTCTGGAGAGCCGGCGTACAGGTTACAGAGTTGGTAAAAGCACGTTGAGGATCTCTCGAGCGCACACTTTTGTCTGCGTCTCACAGAGAAGGCGGCTTCAAACTGTCAGTCATGTGAAGGTTATTAAACTATTAAAGCGAGTGATTGAATGCTGCCCTCTGCTGAGAACATGTGACTTTCTTTCCTGCGCTGGCCTTAAAGGTGCCCTGTGGAGTTTTCTCTCAACAAAAGTTATATTTACATTCGGCGCCTCTCGCGAAAAATGAATTGTGTGAATCCTTGAGCTCGAAACAAATTCTTTGAATGCATTTTCTCCCTCGTGAAACATTTGCAAACCCAAAATATTAAGCATTTTGAATCCAGCATTGTTTTCTAGGCGCTAAGCGTGTCACTGTCTGTAGGACTATCAAACGCAAACATCGGTCCATTCCTAATTTTGGTGTGAAAGGAACTGCTCAACCAAAACTCCTGCGTCAATGCTGAAAAGAAAAGCACAATGATGAAGCCTCCATACAGGCTGCAAGCCTCCAGCAGCCAGAGGTCCAAAAAATGATTTGAATAAAAGTTATTTTCACCCTTTTTTAAGCCGAATATCTGTACCATCGCTGCTCAGCTGAAAGTGTTTCACAGCACGGCTGAAGTGTGTAAATAACGACTTCTAAAACCAGTTTGGATCTCGGGGCATAACGAGCTGTACGGAGCGATCTGATGGTTTTTTCAGTTCCAGCTCCTTCAGTCGTTCATGAGAACGCTGCAACACTGTTTTGCTGTGAAGCTGTTGAAATGTTTTGTGGACTTTGAAACGAGTCTCCCAGTCTTTTCTCGCTCCTGTGGCTCCAAAGTCACATTAAAATGTCCTGTATTCTACAGTTTTAATACAAATTTATGCAACTACATAAAGCAAAATACGTCAAATCCACGTCTTCATATTTAAAATACTGTGGCTGTGTTATAGCTGCACTGTTCTCTCTGCAGGATCTGTTAGAGACCAACTTTAAACCCATCGTGATGTCGTCCATTCGTTGGTTGATTGCAGTGTTACGGCTGCACCACCTTTTTTTGGAGCCATGTGACCATATTTGGTTGAGTGGGTGGAGCTTAAGATGATTGGATCAGACTGAGAACCCAAGACTGGGATTTAATCCTGGAAATTGTGTCGTTATTTGTGACTCTCAGGAAAACAGAAATGATCCAGTTGTCTTTGCAACAGTAATAGCACTTGGAAACACTCGGGGAAGACGAAGTTGTCTTTTGCCACTTTAATTATTCACTTGTAAAGTTTCATGACTCTGTAACGGTAACAAAATCTGGACCCAGTGGGTGTAGAGTCAGACTTTACATCGCTGGTTGCAAAAGGGAATTTGTCCAGTACTTTAGTTTTTTACAAAATACCTGCAAAACTGAGCCGGACATTAAATCAGCTCCAGTATTGTTTACATCTCTGAGGATGGAAGAGTTGAACCATCTTAAACGTTTAAAACAAGATGAACCGCTCTCTGTCTGAAAGCAGCTGTAGTCTCGTATCTAATAATCAATTATAATAATAATAAAACACCAGTTTACTCTCAGAAGGCTGCAGTGGAAATAAGACGAGTAGAGTTGTGGAGATTTTAAAGCCGATGTGTTTCTTCAGGGTTTCAAGGCGTCGCGGTCGTACATCGCCGCTCAGGGTCCTCTGAGGTCGAGCACCGAGGACTTCTGGAGGATGATCTGGGAGCAAAACGTCTGCGTCATCGTCATGATCACCAACCTGGTGGAGAAAGGAAGAGTGAGTGACCAGATCTCAGATCCGTTCACACATAATCTGACACTGAAACAACTCGATTCAAGCTGATTATTGTTCTCACGTTTGTTCTCACAATGCTAAAAAAAAAAAGATAAAGAAGTGTTTTTGGAATATTTTCCAGTCTAAGATTCATCCAGATTCTAATCATCTTTTATTCATTTGAAAAAAAAAACACAAAATCCTGTAAATCAAAAGATTTAGAGATTTCATCTAAATAGTTTTTATTTCGTGACATTTGATGCGTCGCCTGCGTCCTCAGAGGAAGTGTGATCAGTACTGGCCCACAGAGGTGCAGGAGGAGTACGGCAGCTACCTGGTGACGGTGAAGAGCTGCAGAGCGCTCGCCTACTACACCCAGAGGACCTTCACCGTCAGGAACACCAACGCCAAAAAGGTCAGACAAACAGCCAATCAGATCGAAGAGCGACTGAAACAACAGGATTCAAGTGCTGTTAGAAATGTTGTCAAGCAAACTGACCAGTGAAAGGAGAAAATTCTGTTTTATTTTCAGAATTGGTTCAGTGAATTTATTCAGGTTTGGCGAGAAAATGGTAAAAGTGCAACATTTTCTCTTGTTGCTATGCTGGTTGCTATGGAGTCCATCACTGACACGACATAGCGAGCACATTTGTGTTTTTATCTGAGCTGTTATTTGTACCTTTTTGTTCTTTTGGTAAAAAAAACTAATATTTTAGAGCTCAGATTAATTCTTGTTGGTGTTTATGACACAACTACAGCTTTTCTTTTCGTCACTTCCTGTCTTGTCCTCCATCCACAGGGCTCCCAGAAGGGGCGGAGCAACGAGCGGACGGTGATGCAGTACCATTACACGCAGTGGCCCGACATGGGCGTCCCAGAGTTCGCTCTGCCGCTGCTCAGCTTCGTCCGCAAGTCGTCCAAAGCCAAGAAGGACGATAAGGAGCCTGTGGTGGTGCACTGCAGGTAAGATCTGGTCAAAGGTTTCGTTATCTGTCCTCGGGTCAGTAAACTCTGGATTCATCCCACTTTTCTTTTTCTTTGCCGTTGCCGTGCAGCGCCGGCGTGGGCCGGACGGGCACGTACATCGTCCTGGACAGCATGCTGAAGCAGATCAGAGACGAAAGCACCGTCAACATCACGGGCTTCCTCAAACACATCCGCACACAGAGGAACTACCTGGTTCAGACGGAGGTCAGAGGTCAACTTTCTGTCACGTGTTCTTCAGATGTCATGTTACGTTTCAACAGGCTGTCGTTTGAACCCAGTTTACACAGTGAGCGTAAAACTGGGCAGTTATAATTAGAACGTGACATTTTAACTACTCGGTAATTTATAATCCTTTATTTTACTCACTTTAATCCAGACTGATATCTCTTAATAACTATTTGATAGATTGCCATGAAAGTTTTTTTTTAAAGAAGATTCAACATAAAAAGCAGCAGCAACACAAAATATGATAGTCCAGTCCAGTCCAGTTTAAACCTGGAGGCAAACAAATCATTTTCCATTTCAAGTTCAGTGTTTATCTGACATGCTGCTTCTCAGTGGGTGCCACTGGAGTTTAACCTCCACACTGTCTGTCTGCTCTCTGCAGGAACAGTATGTTTTCATCTACGACGCCTTGGTGGAAGCCATCTTGTCCGGAGAGACGGAGGTGGCGGCGGCTCAACTGCACAGGTACGTGGACGAGCTGCTGATCCCGGGGCCTGCTGGGAGGACGCGTCTGGACAAACAGTTCAAGGTGAGCAGCTCGTCAAACATTCCAGCTACTGAAGAACTTCCTATTAAAAATGTTTTAATTTTTATAGGCAGTCATTTTCGTATCTCGTGACACGTCACGGTGAGAGCAGGACTTTACTAATTTCATTTAGAGACCCAACACTGTGGCCACAGTGCCAAAGAAAATCTGCCTACTGGAGGATTGTTACAGGTCACGCTGCTGTGATGCCGTGTAAAAAGAAAAACATCTTCGCGGCTCAACAGTTTCGCTCAGTCTCTGACAGATGTTTCATGTTTCTCCACAGCTGGTTTGTCACTCCGGGGTGAAGCAGTCTGACTACTCGACCGCTCTGCAGGACTGCAACCGCAGCAAGAACAGAAACTGCTCTATGATACCTGGTGAGTCCAACATGTTCGTCAGCTCAGGAAAAAAAATGTCTGATTTGTCGTTCCAGCTGAGAGAAGACACGGCTGCATGACTCTGACGTCTTTGTTCTGTCTGTGCAGTTGAAAGATCGCGAGTGCGCCTGTCGACGACGGAGCAGGAAACGTCTGACTACATTAATGCGTCGTACATCACAGTAAGAACAAATTCATTGTCTTGTCCAGGGTCAGTTTAATGACAGAGAGAGTCCAGGATGTGTTTAGCCGAGTTAAGAGTGTCAGCCCAGTCGCTATGAAACGGATCAGATACTGATACATGGTTGTGTTCCTGCAGGGCTACAGGCAGAGCAGCGAGTTCATCATTACCCAGAATCCTTTGCCTGGCACCATAAAGGACTTCTGGAGGCTGATTTGGGACCACAACGCTCAGGTCATTGTATCGCTGCTGGGGACACAAACAGACGAGGTGAGGATGTTTCGTTTTCTGACTGAGTTCAGGTTTGTATTTGTCATGCTGATGGACAATAAGGTGAATAGTTTTCTCTCCTGTGTTTGTGGCGTGAGAGCTGGTGGAGAAAGGTTTGCCAAGATAATAAAAAGTTCATTTTACATCTGTGAAAACCCCTGAAAAAAGAAAATGCAGGTGTAATAAAATATTTGTTTTGCAAAAAAAAAGAATTCTCCTGAAAACATTTTGAAAAAAATTATTTTTATCATGTGTGAAAATAAAAACAAATCAGGAGACTTTGTTTTTTGTCTTGTATTTTCAAAGATGTAAAAGATTAAACACAGGAGATAAAACAGTTTAGACCAGAACATGGATCACCAGAATGGTTGCCAGGATTATTTAAACAGGAGAAAGAAAATGTTTGTTTTGCAAAATAAAAAATTCTCCTTCCAGCATTTTTTTTTCCTTGCCTGGACTTTTTTCACTCCGTTTCCCACATGAAGAAAAAAACAATTTTCATGTGTTTTCAATCCCGGCACAAGTTTGTCGAGTCATAAATACAGGAGAGAAAACATTTCAGAACAGCCTTCGATCACAGAATAATTCTTTCTTTTCAATCTGTGAAAAAAGGCACACAAAAAATAACTTGAGGAGAAATAAAAAAATATTTGTGTGAGTGTGTATTAAGTGTGGGCAAAAAAAATCTGTATTTATTTCTTGCATCTGTGAAACTGATGTCCTGTCAGGAGGGATAAACAACATTTTTGAAAGCATTTTTAATGTGTTTTTTTGTGGTATAAAATGTTCACCTTGACTTGAAAACTGGTGAAAAAGAGTTTTGCCAGAATAATCTTAAATCCTTCATTTTGTGTTCGGACTGTGAAGAATCGTGAACAAAGGAGAATGTTTGTGTGTGTTAAGCTGAGAAGAGGTAAAAAAAAAAAAACATCAGTTGAAACATTTTCCTGTGTGAAACCAAGTGAAAAAGAAAATTGAGAAGATTTTATTTTCTGTGTCTGTTTGCGGTACAAAAATAATCTTTTCATCTTGACTTGAGCAAAAAGTTTGGCCAGGATAATCTTTTAATGTTCCTTTTATTTCTGTGAAAGCAAATGAAAAAAAGAGGCCGAGTGGTGGAAAAAACAGCAGAAATAAGATTTCC
>OMLP01027820.1:13305-26907 GCA_900302685.1 Spondyliosoma cantharus | reverse complement strand
AATACTTATTAAGACCTTTTCAGTGCCATTAAAACGAAACAAAGCAGTCAAAGGCACTGGCACGAATACAAATCGCTAATGACGGTTTCTGAGACTGAAAGTTTGTAATTAAAGAAAAAGGACGAGCGAAATTGAGCACGAAAAAATGGACACAAAGTCCCAATTATGTGTCGCAAAAAGGAACAAAAAGAGGAGAAAACGAGCACGCTATTTGTGAACACTCAGCCCACAATGAGCCTCGAGACTGCAGCTGATGAAGAGGGGAAATCGAGGATCTGTTTTTAAGGTTTGTAACATCATCGCTGTTTTTTGGGTAAAAAAATAACCAAATGCTATAGCCTCGATAACTGTCAAGGCGACACAGCCCGACGTCTGCGACCGTTTCAGATACTCGCAATAGGCGGATCGCACGTTTGTCGCTCCTTTCCGTCTTCGCAGTTTGATTCAGGCGCCGAAAACTCTTCGGTTATGTTCAGGAAAAAAAAAGAAAAGGTCTGAAACGCATTAGCCAACTGCTCACCAGGGGCAACGTGGCGCTCAGTATCTTAATCTAGGACACTTCGACATGCAGCTTGGAGGAGCCGGGGGACTGGAACTAGCAACCTTCCGATTACTAAAAGACCTGTTGTCATAATCATCACAAATTAACACCACCTCTATGACCTTTAAAGGGTAAATGCAGTCACCAGAGTGAAAAAGCAAGGCTGTAAACAGAGTTGCATGGCTCCAATGTTACCCTACTACAACATACTTCACCATAAATTATAAACTGATCAATCTACAAGTCAGAAAGTCGGAGTAAGATTAGTCTAATGCCTTGTTACACTTGCAACCACCTTTTTAAAGACTCTTAAAACTCACAAGTGGGGCATTTACCTGATATATTTTACATCACAGAACAAAATGTGAAAGTCTTCTTTAGCTCATACTAACCCCAGGCCCCATTTCAGGCATCTAATAGAAAACCCATTAAAAAAAAAAAAAACCCCACTGACTTCAAGACGAGGGGACTGAAAGTGAAAAAAGATGCTGACTTCCTTCCAGGCTTCGGGACTCATCCCTGCGGTCCTCTGTACGCCGCACGGCTGTTGTTTCAGTTCAAACAGACTTGTGGCACATCGTGATCACAGGAATAATAACGCTGACCCTCGATATCCAGCTGTGATGGTTTCCGGCCTCAGCAGTGAGCCGTTGAAGTCCCATACTTTTGTCCCTTTCCTGCATCGCCATCCGTACAGATTACAGCCTCATTTTTGCGTCATCGTCCGTTTTGTCTTTGTCCCAAAATCAGAGGTGTAATGAAATTTGTTGGCTGTGTTTTAAACACTAAACAATTTCTGCTGTTTCTGCTCTCCCGCCAGCAAACCGCTGGAAGACGTTTGCTGTGTAGGAGCGGCAGAAAGTGGCGACTGAGTCATTAGTTACGACCGGCAGCTAGTGATTTGATTAAATAAAAACTGATCGAAAACATCTAGATTCAGACAGCAGGTTGGTCATTTACTGCATTACCAAACAGGCCATCACTGGGAGCTTTTTAAGACTGGATAAACAATAATCGGGTAAAAAATATAAGACATTTTGACGCCTGTAAAACCTTGTGAAGATTGTTTATCGATACTTTCTGAGTTTCTTTAGGACCTGCTGCTCAAGACCTCTTATTGTCCTGACAAGTTTGTCTTTAAGCCCCAGAAGAAGAGACTGATCCGAAACAGAAACGAAACATTGCGTCACAACCGGAGAACCTCGGATCTGACTTGTAAGCCGCCATTTTGCAGAGCCAACAAAACCTTATTGACCCGCGCGAGCTCGAGCGGGCTGCTGTCGCTAATCAGGAGAATCGATACTGATTCCTCTGAACGCCGCCAACAAGCTGCCATCTCTGACTGGGACTCAAACAGAACCAGACTCAGCCAATTCTTCTCGAAAACCAACAAGAGAGTACAACTGCTGGGAGAAAAGTTGGAATCGGGCAACGTTTGGGACAAAGGCAATGAGTTTTTGTTTTTTTTAAGGCGCACATCTGGTTCAATTCCCATTCTGCGCCTTTGAGAAGGGAGCTTTTTCCTTCCAGTGGCGCTGAAGGCCGGAGTGACATCAGCCTAAAAGACAGGGCTGAGTGTTTTATTCTGCTTGCGGGCCCAGAAATCAAACCGTTTTCGTCGTGTTTCAACAGCTGAGGATGTTTTTTTTTTTTTTCTGTCCAGCACAGATTTCAAATATTCTGACACTTCTGAGATCATAGGATCTGCGAGTACAGTGACAAGAGGTAGAAGACATTTTCACTTGGACACCAAAAAATGGGAAAAACAGGGTCCACGTCAAAAAATACAGAAGTTACGCTTAAACGTAAACTTTACTGGGGTTTTATTGGTATTATTTCTTTGGTAGAACATATTGAAGTTTCTTGAATAGTTGAAAATAACAAAGACGCTCTTTCTTAAAAATCGCTGTTGAGTTCTCAATGCCAGAAACATCTAAATTCCACCCATTGTAGTGGGCTCGCAAATACAAACCGATACTACCTGAGTGGTAAATCACCACCTGATGTGCTGTGAGTGGGAAAATGTCTTTTTGTGAGTCTTTAAGTTGTTGGTTTAAAGAATGTAACATTTCCACAAGTTAAATCAATCAGATGTCTTTGCAGTGGAGTCGCAACCTGTCTGAGCTGTGTTCCTGCCAGTGCATGCTGAGATTAACTCCCTGACACACTGACCTTGGAGATGGAAAACGGGTTGCGAGATGGATGAGACGATGACTGAAATAGATTGATGATGCAATAAAAGGATCTTTTTCTTAATATGAAAGGTGTTCTCTTGTGGGTTTGCATGACTGTGTGTCTGCGAAGGCCAATCTGTGGAGCTCCGTGTGTTATAAAAGGTAGTCGATGTTTTTTCTGCTCCTCCTTTCTTAGTTTTTCATTCCTCTCCCTCTGTTTCCCTCAACGCAAATATGAGAGGGATGGCGAGAAAGACGGAGGTGCGGCGGAGGAGAATGATGCTTTCCCAATGTTAACTGTGCTGCTTGTCTGCGACAATAACGGCGGGAACAGGGAGGACAAATCTTATCGCCTCCCGGATGTTTATTCTCTGCCATTGTGCAGCGCCAGACTGTGGCTGGTGGCGATAAGTTAGCGAAGAAAAACACCATTTGGCTGCTTTTTTAGATGAATGCAAAAGAGGAGAAGAGGGGAGATATGGGAAGTGAAGAAGAGGGATGGCCTCAGGGAAGGAGAGAAAGAGTTTCAGCCTTGCAGAGTTGTGATCGGGTGGCGCCGGTGTTCGCAAACTGCTGCCGGCCTCCAGAGATATACATTTTTATAAAATCTCAACAATAACCGAGGGTCGTCTCAGAAGAGCTGTTTTCACACTGCAACCAGTGAAGGTTGAAAGTCATTTGCGGGTACAGAACAGATCTGTCGCTCGCTTTACAGTCGGGAAGATCGTCAGTAGGATCGTTAAAGGTTACAAACGCTTTAGTGCCGCTGAGCAAGGCGCTCCACCGTTAAATGCAAGTTGCCTGTGGCTGTGCTGCGCTGCTGTCACATATGAATATGTATTGTTTTATAATTAGACCAGAGGGTGTTGCTGAACAAGCTAACCTTTACACATTGTTGAGATAAATCACAAATGGTATTAATTGTACTCGATTTCATGACACGAAATTAGTTAATCGCACATAAGTTTATGTCTGTAATGTCGGATTTACACACATTTTCTGCAGTGGCCACATCCAAAACAACACACCGGGTAACGAGGTGATTTATTCGTCATTATACAACGCAGGGTTTCTCCAGAAAATGAACGTTTGTAATTCCTACATGCTAAACAAACATATATACAGTTATTCACATACACAAACATACATTCGCCAAGAATTTGAGAAGCAAACAGCAGCAACGAGAGGATGATGATG
This sequence comes from Spondyliosoma cantharus, assembly GCA_900302685.1. NCBI lineage: Eukaryota > Metazoa > Chordata > Actinopteri > Spariformes > Sparidae > Spondyliosoma > Spondyliosoma cantharus. The sequence goes on along the minus strand of OMLP01027820.1, from coordinate 22,995 downwards.
ATACGACACACCGCCCAGACTCAAACCACCGGCCAACTGCCTTTTTCCGACCACTCCGTTGCCTCTCGCCTGACCCCTTTCGGCAGAAAAGTTGAATTGAACACAACGCTTCGGCTGCCAACTCCAGAGTAGCGTGTACGTTCTGCGCTTGCGCGAGATGCAATAAGTCTCCTTAACATCGGGTGGCGCTAGTCTCGCGCCGGTAATCCAAAACATGAAAACAGGAAATGACGACCAATCAGAGCATCCAATGGCTCAGACGGCCGGCAGCCGACGTTCTCAGTCTTCGCATGTTGAATCGGAGCTGAACACACCGAACAGATTTGTTCCCGAATTCGTCCGAGTCCCCCCAAACGCTTTCAGACGGCCAACGGTTGGCCCGGTCAGTGACGTAAACACAGAGTCCACCTCTCCTCGTCCTGCGTTTAGGTGGCTCTGAACAAGATCCACTCATTGAGTGCAAAAGTTGGATCTAGGATGCTGAGGTGGAGACGGCTCTCTGTAACCACATGTTGGCACAACAGCCTCTGATTTTGCCCAATGCTTGACCAGCGAGTTCGATTTGTCCAGTTAATTTTCCCGTGACTCAGCCAGGAACAGTCTTAAATGAAGCTCAGTATGCGTGACTCTTATCCCAGCTCTCTTCCTCTACTTCCTGGGGACGGTGCTGCTGCCAAGGATTGATAGTCGAAAATGATGCTTTGGGCAGTGATCGCCTCAGCCCAGGTCCAATGCTCTTCAATCCAAATTAATTTAGATGTCACGCAGATACTTGAGCATGACTCTTCATTAGGCAGTTTAAATAACATCCCAAATAGAAATGGAAAAGTATGCCTTACCTGAAGCTAATTCGTGGAGACAACTGAGCAAAAAAGCTCAGGAAAAAGCCAGTTAGTTGCCATGGGCGAGGATTATTTTGTCAAAGCACCCGGCAACCTAATTCCTTAAATTCAAAACCTTAAATACTTTTGGATAAACATCAAGTAGAAGAAGTAATTTTTCCTTAAAGTTATAAAGTTAATTGACAGTGTTGTGAAGCTGTTTCTTCCAAAAGACTGCCAAATAAGTTAATGGACTATGAATGTACATTGAGGGATATAATACATGGATTAAGAGTTAATTAGGGCATTTTAATATCTATACTGAAGATAAACCTGAGTAGATAAATGTGTTCTAATACACTTTACTTTTTTTAAATTATGCAGGACACTCGTCTTTGCTGCGGCTCCTCTTTATGATTGATGATACAATTGATGCATTGTAGCAGCTTGCAGTTTAGAGATAGAGATGGCCGAGACATCTTTTAATATTCATTATTCTATGTGCGTCTCACAGCACAGCCGGCAGAAAGGCTGCAAGTTTCCGCTGTGAGTTCCTCTCAGGGTAAAACTTGTTTATGGCGATGGCGGCCGAATCCATCAGGAGTTGATGATGTGTTGAATAAAGTCATTGTTTGGCTTCCGGACTCACACACACACACACACACACAAACAAACAACACACACCCTTCTCTCTGTTCTGTCTCTTTCCAGTAACACTGTTATTTTGTACGGTTTTATTTTGTTGCCTGAAACTTTGCAATCTCCTGCCATGTTGCCCAGGGTACTGATTTAAAAAAAAAAAACAACAAAAAAGTTAAAATGCATGAAAAATAGATATAAATGTAAATCACAGGGGGATTGTAAAATGAAAGGACCTGCGTTTTGAGCCGAAGCAAAGGAAGGGTTCTTCTTTTAGGCACCTTGTTTGTCCGCACTTTGTTCTGGATTTCAAGACACACAAAGATTCCCTCCTTCTGGTACTACCCTGCATATGTTCGGTGTTTGTACTTTCTTTAATGTTATACTGTTTTGCAACACAAAGCAGTTGTGCCTCTGACAGTTCCTTGTTACTTCTGCGGGGTGGAAAGACAGCAAAACTGGGTTTTTGCTGATAATTCCTCTTGGGAACAAAGTCAAAAGGGAGCAGCGCAAGTTCAGCAGGAGTGCACTGAAAAACAACATTTCTATTGTACGGCATTTCTAATGTTTCTTTGTAAAATACCTACATTGTCTTTTCATAAAGTTCACAACTCAAGATCTTCCACGCTTATCTCAGGCGGTACAGTGTGAGTCGTTTTCTGCCGAGCGCATACGGCACTTCTCTTCCCTTCTGCAGATGATTTTCTGTGTTTCAAGACGCTCAGCAGGGCAGCAGAGTGACACGATAAATATGCATAGGACGAATGTAGTTTGATCAAGGCGGCGGCAGAGCTCATGTTTTCGTACCGTGATGACCCTTCCGCCTCGCCCCTGCCTGTCCTTGCGGCTCTGGTTGTTTTTGTGTTGCAGGTCGTCAGTTAATAAACCCCACCTGGGCCCGATGTGCTCGGCCTTTAAAAAAGGGTCCCCCCCCCATCCAAACCCAAACCACGCCCTGCCCTCCAGAGCCTGATCCCCTTCTGCCACCTCCATTGCATCACATCCCCGTCCTGAGTCCCTTCCTTGCCAGAAACTTCCCTTGCCAAGAGTGTCCTGCATCGCTTCCTCGCTCCAATCACGGCCAATGAGTACCAAGTTCTCTGGAATGAAAGTTTACTTCCTCGCAAAGAGTTTTGCAAATTCCCTCTTTCTGTTTGAGGTTTACCACTCAGTTCTGATAATCCATCTGAACTGTCTTCCTCCAGTGATGCTCGGACATACTCACCTCCGCTGATAGCCGAGCAAGTGTTTCGGAGCGATCCTGTATTTCCTTCAAGGTTCCACCGCTAACTCTGCCCGGGTACGTCGAATATCCCGAGCAAGGCCACACTTGTCACAGCCCGGTTTGAAGACGATGGGAGATACAGGATGAGTCGGACCTGAGAAAAAGTCAACCAGGGCGGCTTTTAAAGGCTGAGCGCACCGGGCCCAGGTGTAGCTCACAAGCTGCTGAACCCTCCAATCAGCACCTGCGACACAAAACAACCAGATCAGCGATGAGCGACAGGGACACCTCGTGCCCGGGTGGAGGGCTCATCACGAGACATATAAGCGCTTCCAACAATGCTGAACTCGCACAGAAGTATCGGCGCATGCATTTCGCTGCACCTGTCCTACAAACTGTAATGGCTCTCAACCAGTTCGTGAGAGGAAGTTCTTGTAATTTGATCTCCCTAATAAAAGAGCAAAACTAGATCTACCCCAAAAAACTTTTTGAAGCTGCTGCCAAAGCACATCAGTCGTTCGGCAAAGCAAGAAGTAGAAGTTTTGCAATTGCTGCAAAGAAAGCACAAAGCAGAGCATTTTTCTTTAGAGGAATGTTTTGCCCAGTAAGTCCCTAAATTCTCCCTCAGAAATTCACACGTTTTAAAAAAAAAAAAAAAAAAACTCTCTAAAAACTCAGTTGGAAAGCAAATCACTGTCTACCAAACAAAGAAGATCACAATGCTTCTTTTTTTTTTTTTTCTCCTTTCAGCTCCATTTTCTCCCACCTTTTATTCCTACGTTCATTTAAACTCAGCGGGACGGTAGCTTGGATGTTTAAATATGTAGAGGACAACTCTCAGTGTGTCTGAAGTGCTACAGCTCGCCTGAGAAGTGTGCTATTCCTACACCTGAGATCATAAAAAATTCAAGTTGAAGTAGTGCATTAGTTGTGCACTGCAGGCTGAGGCCGGTGTTTATCAAATTCCTCAGACTCAGGGGCGACGATGTACTCTAGAGTGGCTCTTGCTGTCACACTGCAGCGAGTGCGATGCTCTAACAGAGCCTCGGCAGAAATTCGAAATCTGTTCCATTACCCCTGTGATAGCTGCTCCGGCTCGGCTCCCTTTTTGTCCCGTCGCTTTCACACATCTCCGGTCTCTTCGGAGCGAAGGAGACGCACGAAAAAAAAACAACACGTCTTGTAATTCCTGGTGGTGACGGAATTGGTTGAGATAAGCTGAGACAATAACACAATTCACAATACAAATCATGCTAGATGAGCAATGGCTTGTATTTACTGGGGATGAGAGAGTACAGGATAATTTGTACCTGCAGCTGAACTACATGAAAATGAAACAACATTTTCTGTATCCGTATTCTGACGTGGGAGGTAGTTAATACAGAAAATGTTTAATTTCAGCCTGAAATCAATGTGAGTCGATCAGAAGTTTATTTATTTATTAGAAAACTATTTACAGTCCCCTCAAAATTAATCGGTATGGAATCAGTATTTGTAAAAAGTACATATGATCCTTGTTTCAGCCGAGTTTTCACTTCAAAACAGTGGCAGATTATTTAAGTGGCGAGGGTTAGAATAAAAAAAACAGCTACAATTTTCAACACTTCTGTGGAAGTAAGTGGCATTTTTGCTTAAAAGTCAAACGAGTGGTAGCTATTAACAAATCACATCAGAGACGCGTTGGCTGATCAGACGGACACTTGGCACTGAGCTGAGGCCAAGAACTACTTTTGTCAGAAATACGCTGTCCGTTCTCGTTAAGGACTGGATCATTATTCCGTCTTCCATTTGCAATTTCTTTCCTTTCTTCTGTTCACTTTTCAAAATCGTCTGTCAGATCTGCGACTGTGCACTTAAAGAGCCGCAGCCAGGGGAGCCAAATCTTTGATGATCGTCCATTTTCCTTCAAGGGTCCACCGCTAACCGTGCCTGGGTTTGTTCTGACGGCGGTCTAATGACAGTCTACCATCCCAGACGGAGGGCTGCGGGAAAAATAGGAGGCACAAGTCGAAATGGAACTAAGAAAAAGTATTAATCACCCAAAACATTAAACAAGATATGAAGCAATGTACAATGTTACGACACTTGAGACAAAATGAAGCATGGATGTGCCACTTGAAGACACTTATATTACTGAATTTGCTTCAGTTTTTGAATAGAGTCACATGCAAAATATGGCTTACTTAAAAAAAAAAACAGACTAAGTTTGACGTCATATCTAATAGTCAACGTTTGTCCTTTTAAACATAAAGATGATGTTAGAAAAAGAGGAAAACATCATCACATTGTCCTTGTGGATAACACTGATGCTCTGACTAAAGTATTGTGTCAGATGAAAAACACCTGGTATTGATATGTGATCAGTACCACCTGATGTCTCTCATTTGGGTCGCACAAGGTTTATTTTAGTTTGCTTTAACGCCCTCCTAATTGTGCATTTTGTTGTTGTACCATTAGCTTTTTATGTTTTGTTTATATGGACTTATTAATTTATGCCTTTGCTTTGTCATGTAGATTTTATTATTCTCTTTTTTTGGGGCGAGATAATTTTAGAAAGCCCTCAAGGGTTCGTTATCTCACATGCACATGTTGTATTTTGTGTTTTTCTTTTGCTCTCTTTTCTGCTTACTTTGAAAAATATTTAAGTCAATATTCTGAAAGTTCAGACGATGCAGTTTGGACCCATGTGACAGCAAATTTTCTTTTTTGTCAAACAACAATTCAAGTCATTCTTTTGAAATCATAGCGTCGGTTCTGTTCGATTAAGAATTTGCCTATCGGGTATTGTGAGCTTAAAACATAAAGTCTAACAAAAAAAAAAACTTCCTCCACGCCGACAGCTTCTTATAAAAGCCTCTCAGTTCATACACGCTGCTATTCAATGTGAACAACTGCATTCCGCGTGCTATTCATTCCTCTCGTTCAGACAGATAGTCGCCTTGCAGGCAGACCTGAGCAGATACAGTACTGGGTAATTACATTTTGAATAGCTCAAGAACACGAAGCGCACTTTATTTATCTGATTTTAGTCTGGCTCAGTGGATGCTGTACGGAGAAAAAAACGATTCCTGCTTTCCAACACAGGAGTTAGCGGAGAGTGAAACACGATTGACCTTTACTTGAACCGTCTGATTTCAGTTTTCAGTTATTGGCTGATTCACGAGGAAATACCAATCTCTATTTTGACTCGACAGCTGGTGGATGACGAGGCCTGATGAGTTTCTACCCCATTTGTTTTTATGTCACCCCTTGTTTCTTACTTACATTTTGACAAATCACTTCACTTGTGTTAATTGGGTTCAAAAGTGTTCCAACAAGTCACAAAAGACAATAATCTGACATATATGTCACACACACATACACAAGTACTTCTATTTTAAAAAGAGCACATTTTCTCTTGACTTTTTTTTGCAATTCTTTCCAATTTCAATCATTTTTTTCCCCCTCCTCTGCTGTCACGGCGCTAAAAACGAAGAGTGCAGAAAGGTCCGGCTACGGAAGACTAATCTTATCTTGCAAATGAAGTGTCTACCACTGTTCGGCTCCCGTGTGAAGATAACTGTGGAACATTTCCTTTACTGCTCTTCACTCTAATTTAGACGGATACGGATGTTAAACCTTCGGGGAGGCCTGGAAAAAGATTGTAACTAATTACATGTCGAACACCTCAGAAATCAAAAGACCGTGTTATCGTTCTCATATTTTCTGTAGTGATGCGACGTGAGATATGTGTCCACACTGAAAGCGATGTACGTGTCTGATAATAAAATGATCACCTCAGGCGTTTGACATGAGATGGGATGCAGGTGAGAAGCCTTGTGTGTAATGAGAAACAAGATGGAAGCCTGTACAACGTGAGCATCTTAAATGCATCGTATTGTACTGCTATTTCACTGTGTTACCTACTGGGATCTTAATTTACTGTGTCCCTATCTGCATTAGACTTTTTTTTTCTTTTGCTGCAGCAGTGGCCCAATTTCCCAACAGGGATCATTAAACTTTAATTTCATCAAATCTAAGAACCGTGTAAGCTGGAATTGGACATTTTCTGGAAAGCCACAGAACTTGTTGTGGTCTGTTCTGTCAGATAGATTTAGAGTGTTGTTGTGTTGCATCTTCTGAACATACTGGGTGTAATTATGGATAGACACACGACGGTCCGCTGGGACCCGTGGCCTCACAGATCCTCACGAAGAGTGTCACATTCAGAACACGTTTTCAAAGATAAAATCCATAAGTCTCATGATTGGATCATTGGAAAGTAGCATTAAACATGTCACTTTACTAACTTTGCTTTACTGTTGTTATGAAAGTAAAGGTAACTTTGGGGCTAAATGATTAAGTGTAATTATAGTAGTGGGAAGTCAGAGAGAATTGATCACCTGATCACACACTCACGTTGTGGGGACCCATTAACCATCTGAGGACATCGGTCCCAATCCCACATTAACCAATGATTTTGAGTTTCAGACATGGTTTGGGGTTAAAGCTGGCATTGTGATTAATTTGAGGCGAGTAAAAGGACATCTAAAGCTAATAGGTACGGTAAGTTTAAGCCTACTGGGAATTAAACACACCAAAGGAACTCTTAACTGGTTATGAAACAGTCACAATCTAATATTGACCCATTATCGATAAGATAAGATGGGCTATTTCTGTATAGTTAACATAGTTACTGTCAATGCTTGTCACCAGGTTGGATTCTGAATTATCTGGGATGGTTTTGTAATGACACCGAAGCTATTCCTTATGGCAGAGTGCTGCAGATGTATCACAGCCTGAGGAAAGAAGCTGCTTTGTAGTCTGATGGCGCCATACAGCACAAGAACAAACTGCCAGAATCAACAAACAATGAAAGTCTTTACATTGAAATTATTATGCATTATTGTATGTCCTTGTGTATACAGTGTCCTCAATAGTGACAAAACCAATAGTTTTTGTGTTTTTGCACAATGGTTTGGAAAAAGAGTGATTGCACTGATGTACTTTGTCCCGATTTAAACCAGACCTACCACTTCACAGCCCCTCATTTCATCTGAGAGGCTAAATCCAGAGTTTGTTGACCCTGAAATAATGTAGCATGGGAAAAGTTAGAAGACAAGTTGTCGATCAAAAGGTTAAATATGTGAACTTACGTGCAGAAAAATTGATTCTAATTGAACATTTGTTGTGGAGCCACATGGTCCAATAGAGACTAAATCTGTTTTTGAGTATTAGCGTTTAGGACATGTAGGAGGAAAAGGGCACTACTGGATATATTCGCCAACACGGAGCTTGTTGAATGCGGTTAATTAAGGGGGGTTGAGGGTTTCCATACCAACCTGTTTCTCTCAGCCATCTCTGTAGTGAAGCTTTGTGTCTGATGGGCTGTTGAGTCGTTCCTCTGTTGTTGATGCATGATTCATGTAAACAACTGGATCGCACTTCTTTTGGATTGCACAGTCGAAGGCAGCCTTTACAAGAGCTCTCGCACGAGAGCGCATCACTAGCAGCCACATGCTCATGTGTCTTGAACACAATGCCCCGTTCCCACAATGGAAGAGAAAATCAAATGTTTGAATAGCGCCTTTGACTTCTTTTATGTTGGAAATGTTATTGTTTAACATCCACTGCAGCTGCAGCTCAGATGTATAGCAGCTTTTGTCTTTCAACCGTGTAAAACCTCGACAGCAAACGCCGGGTTTTGGTGTCAGAATCGAAGCAAAGGGCTTTTTATGTGCGGCTGCTATTTTGGCAGCGTGTTCGACAATCACACAGGAAAGTATCCATCGTAGTGAAGGTGATGTGAGGCCAGAAACGCTCCTGCACTCACAGTAGACTCAACATCTAATATTTGTAAATGAGCAAATGTTTCTGCACACAAATTGGTTAGTTAGTTGGTTAATTAGCCAGTTTGATAATGGTGTTGGACTGAAAACAACAAACTCACCAATCCACCGAGAAGGTTGTTAAAAGCATTACACTCATTGTTTTTTTTCATCTTTAGCTCCAAATGTTTGAGCGTTAATCTGTAACTGGGAAGTTGAAACCTTGCTGCCCGTCTGCTTCCCTTGAGCTTATGAACATCGGAGAGATCGGGCGAGGAGACCTTGCTTGTGGTCGAGAGTTCAGCCAGTTTATCCCAAAAGTGTTTGACGGGGTTAAGGTCAAGAGCTCTGTGCAGGAAGGTCAAAGGAAAACGATGTGTTTGTGAACCCGGCTTTGCACATCGGAGGAAAGGACCTTCCCTGAAGTCTTGCCGCAAAGTACTGAGTTCAGCTTCGTCTAAAATATTACTGTACGCTGACTGTTTGAAGTGGAAGTGAGAGAAAGACGATTCAAGGTTTTAAAACTCAGATAAACTAAGTGGATTCCCCACCTGAGGGACTTGATGTTTGTTTAGCTCTATATGCAGCAGCTACAGCAGAGGTAGATCTAAATAGCGAGCAGCCGCACTCCCACTCAGAGGTGCTGCGACTGGATCCCGGTAAAGCTAGAGATAGAATTAATAAGAAGCCATCTTTCGTAGGGAAATACACTCTTTGGAAAGCAGTGAGCTGTTGAGGTTAAGTGACCTTGACAGGTGACGCTGTGTAATTCACATCTCACCTTCTCTCTCTGCGGTTTAATTCCGTCGACTGGTGGCTCAGGGCGAAGGCATGAAGGGAGCCTCAAATGCTTTCGCTCTGCCTTTTTTTCGCTGGAGAATAAAGCATCAGGGGCGCCAAAGGGACTCTGTTTACGTGTGTGTGTGTGTGTGTGTGTGTGAAAATGTATGTGTGTGAAGGAGGGAATAACTCCTGTTGTGTACTGTTGGTGTGATCTTCCTCAATTTCCCAAATGGTCCTGCTCTTTGTTGAAGCACATTCAAAGCTCCCAGGTACAACCGACCTGATACACCATAAATCTTTGTGTGTGTGTGTGTGTGTGTGTGTGTGTGTGTTTGTTTACTCACATTGACCACAGCCTCTTTGGTCTGGACCATGTCAGATATCACTCCATCTGTGATCATCAACAGGACAAAGT
>OMLP01027820.1:2651-13285 GCA_900302685.1 Spondyliosoma cantharus | reverse complement strand
GTACTGTTGGTGTGATCTTCCTCAATTTCCCAAATGGTCCTGCTCTTTGTTGAAGCACATTCAAAGCTCCCAGGTACAACCGACCTGATACACCATAAATCTTTGTGTGTGTGTGTGTGTGTGTGTGTTACCATAATGAGACTCTGTAGGCTAATTTGTAGGCAGGAAGTTCATGACAGTGGAAAAAAGAGAGTAAAACTCTGCTCAGCAAACCCCCAAAGCCCAAAAATACATCAAAATCTGTCTTTTTCTTCCCATTTTAATCTCCTTTTCCGTGCTTGTAAGCGCCCATGAATGTTTACCAAAAGCCGTTCATCCCTCTGATCTGCGTACGGCTTCACCTCAGCTCAGCAGGTGTCACAGACAGTCTGAACATGTTTTTTTTTTTTTTTTTTTTTTTTTTAATATCTGAACTGCAGAAACATCTCCGCTGCCATAATTCTGCAGACAAAGATCGGCTTAGCGATGAGATTGCGTTTTTTTTCTTTTTAGAGGTTGGAGCCTCGAGTGTTTATATTCTCTGCAGAGCCAGATAATCACCGTGGTTGACTCGCTCGGGCACAATCGCAGTTATCAGGAATTCGCTCGCGTTGATGTCTGATGTCTTTCTCAATCTGAATGTAATAAATAACCCATGATTTTCACAGAAATGAATTTGAGTGTTATTGCTGATTTTATTGATGGAACAGAGCGTGGGGATGCAGAGTGCACTCGTCGTCGTCATGAGAGTTTTTAAAATTGGATATTGTGAAAAAGCTGATTCGAATAAACAGAAAAAACGGGATGTTTTTAGCGTGAGCAGCACAAGCTTGTTGCTGTGTGATTATGGTTGAAGAGACAGAGGACAGTTAAACTTTACCAAGTGGAAATCTAATGAAAAGATGTCACAGCACTTATTATCTTTAAGAGGCAAAACTATAATGGTTATTTGTGACATACGGCTAAAAACATCATTTAAAACATGCAAAAAATGTAACAAATATTGTCAACAGAGTGTTTAGACGTCTGTGTTGACGCCATATCAAGGACATTTGCAGAGATGTCTGCTGATATCTTTGCGCCACCAGAGGCGATCGTACAGTTACCGCTGTAGTTTCAGCTGTAAATCCGAATTTCCACTGGATACGTGTCCGCTGCGTTACGGCTCCGACCCAGTTTTGCTCCGGCGTCCGGCAATCCCCACCGGTTGCGTTTTGAGTCCGCTACGGCGCAGTCAAGTTGACAGCTGGCATAGGGGGTAAGATTGTGACAGTGGCAAGTTGTTTAACAAGCTCTAGTGACCCAATCATCAGAATGTTAGCCACCACAGATTAGTTAAAAACACTTGGTTAGGATTAAGGAAACATGGTTTGACTTAAAATTGCCGACATGTTGCTTACCGTTTTTTGGGGGGGGCACAAAACGGGCTGGATCTGGATGGAGGTTAATGGAGCCCCATTGGTTTTGGAGGCCGAGTTCAGCCCCCCTTTGTCTGTGGTTACCCTTCATCCATCCATTAGCTAACATTTGCTATCCACAGCTAAGCATAGCTAGCAAAGACAAGCACTTGTCGGGTTACTCTGGTGATCTGCTGCCTCTTATAATTTTCGGAGCTACCTTCAAATTCTGGCCCTACTTAAGAACGTCTCGTCTTGCTGACCAGGGTGGAACCAGTTTAAAGTTAAAGTTTTAAGACTTCATTATCCAGTTAGTTCTGCAAGGCCCTGACAGATCTGTGTTGCTTCACATTGACAGCACGCAAAGTCGAAAGCAGAAGTAAGAAAGTCTGCAGCGTTAAGCTCATCGCTCCAGCTTTCCCTTTGTGTTCTTTACACCTTCACGCCACGAATGCCTTCCAGGAAAAGGGCTTCTCAAAAATGCTCGCTCTTATCCTCATTGAATCCCTCGTACAGCAGAAATTACGTTCTGCACGTCGCAACAAGCGTCTTGTGCAGCCTCGACAAAATGAGTCCGTGCGGCTCTGAATGCTGAAGGAGGCGCAACACGATGCCAGTAAAAGTGTAATAAACTGGTTACCAAGTATGAAAGACTTTATGGGCCCTCTGCAGCACTCGTCTCTGCCGCAGAACATATTTCTCTCTCGTTCAGGCGCTCAGCTGTGAGCAGAGAGAGAGAGAGAGGAGAAACCGAGTCGTGCTGTTGAGACGGTGACGCAAGAACGAGGATGGGAAGAATTTAAAAAAATAAAAAAGGAAGTTGTGATCGCGCGTGATTGACGTGAACGACAGATCACAGCGGATGGATAGACGGACAGGACGAGGGAGGAGGGAAGGCGAGCGTGCGTGTGTGTGTGTGTGTGTGTGTGTGTGTGTATTCGTGACAGGGGCAGTGACAGCTTTACTGAGACAGACAGCAATTAGGGTTATTGACACTGTGTGTTTGGGAGTGTGTGAGCGGCTCCAGTATCGACGCTTTGTGTATTTTGTGTGTCGCGCTCGCTCGCGTTGAGTATTTGTGTTTGTGTTTGTGTGTGTGTGTGTGCGTGTGCGACAGACGCAGTATATCTGCCAAGATATTGACAGTTATTTTATTTGTCAAGGTACTAAATGTTGAATGGCAGCTTTGCGACTGTGTGCTGCAGCCCCGTGTGCACATACAGACGACAACACGTGTGTAATTTATAGTTTCTCGCACTCTTGTTCACGCCAGTACACAAAAACTCACCTCCCACAGCCTCGACCTCGACCCTTTTCATGCGGCATTTTCAGTTTCGCGTACGTAATTAATCCCATTTTTAGCCGCTGGGGTTTTGTCTCTGCGTCGTGTTTTTTTTTTTTTTTTTCTTCCTCCAGTTTGAAAGGTGCGCTTCCTCGCTTTCATCCCAACTACTTGTCAAGAGTGAGCGCCGAGTGGTTATCAGACCAAAAAACAGTCTCCTGTCATTTACTTAAAAGCCAAATCCATCATCCAAAAATAAGCTGAAGTCTGTCCTCCGCCGGGAACTGACACATGAGAATGAAAACGGCTTCTCGCGGTGAAATTATCCGACAGAGCTGTCGATCCAGGAGGGAGATGGCGTGTGGGAGCCGAGGATGATTCTCTGAATCTTCGCATGATTAAAAGCATCTACATAAGAAAGGATAATGAAATTCAGTGGAATATATAATATAGAACTCAATGTGCCAGCTTTTTATATCCAGTCGCTGTTGTTCATCACTGAATCCTCTGTTCTTAAAGAAGAGAGCGTCTCGCTGTAGCTCAGCTGCGAGAGAGGGTCAGCCAGTAATTGTTGGGTTGGTGGTTGATCTCTGGCTCCATATATCCAAGTGTCCTTGAGCAAGATAACCTGTAATTGCTCCTGCTGTATATGGGGGGGGAGAAAACAAATGTCATGTGACGTAAAAGCCTGATTTCAACACACATTTCCTTCAGTCCCGCGTACATGTTTTCGATTTGGAGGCTTATAAAGTCTGCGTTGAAATATTGAAAACATTGAAATATTTATACTACATTGGCAGATGTTTTATTCACTTTTTTTTTTTTTTTTAAAGAATTCAGAATATTTTATATTGTGACTCTCATTTGTGAAAGCTGAGGAAAAATCTGGATTGTATATCATTGACGTGGGGAATAGGAGGCGCACATCGTTTTGAAATAAAAGTTCTGATGCTGACTCGCAGCAGAGATGGACGGGGGAATCCAAACCTTCCTTCCATTACAAAGATATTTAAAGTCAGTGCACGAACTTTCCTGCAGACCGGAGTCTCTGTCTCCAGACATGTCCACATTACAGACGCTCGTCTCCTCCACGAAAGCGTCTGTATCCTCAACAGCTGCATTATTATTATAAACTGCGAGGGCTTTTAATCCCCGGCATTAACACGCATCTGGTGATCCAGTCGCAAGTGGACAGCTCAAATACCATCGCTTCCCACCTGGCGTCTCGACATGCGCCTCGAGGGAGGCACACACACACACCTGAACGCGTTCGCCAATAACGTCGCTGGAGCAAACGTTTCCGCACGAGGAAAGGCGTAACTTCATCTGTAACGTTTGCCGAATTTGCAAGAAGAGCCGAATAATTAAGAATCTGTCACAGAGAGCAGTTCATCTAATTGATTGAGTTTCTCCTGAAACAACAAGTCGCAGAATTGAGCGATTTCATAAGGGAGTCTGGGAGACGTCTCTCCCGCTTCATCTCCCTGCTCATGACTGTGTGGTGTTCAGGTTTATTGTCGTGCTAAACATCAACATATTGAAAATAACTATATTCAGATTTTAGTTATTCCGGCCATTTAAATTCATACAATAGACACAGATGTCATGCACCGTTGACCTTTACGTCTTTATGTAGACCTCCTCTCAGCTCCTCTGTGTTTTGTTTTGCGAATAATTTCATTGGAGAATTAAACCGGTGGAGAGGAACATGACCGTCTTACAAAATCAGGCGGAAGTCATGTTAAAGTGTGGGTGTCGATCCAGAATGTGTTTTTCAGACGATGATAAGAAACTTTTAAATTCCACGTAGCATGCGGCTAATGGAGCTAAAACAAACCTGCGTGAAGTTGTAATTCGCAAAATAAAAAAACTAAACAAATGAAATTGCAAAATGTATTTGTGTCAGTTTAGATATGGACATGTTCTGAGGTGGTTGATGGATTTTTATTTAATTTTTTTTCCCCATTTTCTCGGCTTCCTATCTGTGAGCTAAATGACCTCGGCGCTGCATAAACGACCGCTTTGATAAAGACGAAACGGTTTCCTCGCCTCTGCTGATTTCCTTCCAGTTTCTCAGCCGAGCCCCGGCTGCTCGGACTGCCGCTGTGGCTGTTGGGCTCGACGTGGCGCCTGGGTTTTTCCGCCTTTTTGCACACAGATTTTCTCGCCGGAGCTTCAAAAAAGCGGCGGCGCCAGCGCCGGCCCTCTTCACTGTGGGGCTGCCGCTGTGACACTTTGACACAAAATGGTGCCCTGCCATGCAGTGTTCACACACTTTAACCAACAGTTAACACTCACGGCGTTAAACCCTGCTGGGACTGTGATAGACGTGGAGGTCTGGAGAGGCTCGATACCGGACGAGGTGGCCCACCCTCAGACCTGCGCCAAAACCAAAGCGCCATTTCTGTTTTTTTTTTAAAGCATAGGCTATAAATGGAGACGCAGAAAAGCTTTCTCAACATCCATGAGCACAAAACAAATCAGGCTTCAATGTTACTGCTACGTGAATGTCGCAGGTCAACTCTATATTTTTACGTTGAACTTTTAATTGCACAAAAACTTGAGCTACATGAACTTTGTGCAGGTCATAAAAGGTCAGAAAGCTCAGAAATGAAGCCTTCCTTGCATCACTGGGGGATTTGGAGAAACTTTTTCTCGTTGGCCGCTGACCTGGAGCTTGTCACCGTCTGCTAACGCGGCAAATGTGATGTGTGACGATTCCTGCCGGACACGACATATGTTACACGTGGACCCAGCGGCCAGAGAGGAAATACGAGCGAGCCAGAGGGAGGAAAGTCTTAAATTAAGTTGCTTTCGCGAATACCTAGAGCCTGAATCTGACCCCGAGCCCGCAGCTGTGCACAGCAACAAGCCTGACCCGGATCAGCTCGGGTCAAACAGCAAAACTCTGAGGCAGGAAAGTAACTACAGCTGCTCTAGATGTTCACGCTGTATTTATATCCAGGGAGTATTTACACTGGCTGAGGGAAAGAATCACTGCGTGGCTGAAATTTCAACATCGACGAAAATCTCTCTTTCTTTTGTCACTGATAATAATCCAGAAAAAAAACAAAACAAGCCGACCCCTCTTCTTCAGCTGCGCCCGTCTCTCGCCGGGTTCACTATGTTAACCGGAGACGCTGTTGTTCGGCTCCGCCCACCGAGGATCGACTCGCTGAGCTTATCTCTGCCTCCAGACAAGCTCCACTTCTGATGTTTGTTGAATTCAAACTCCGGCTGTGTGGCATATGCACGAACACACACACACACACGAACGCACACAGGCATCAGAATCATTCTCCTGATTGCGGTTCATCCGGGCCGGCTTCCACGCTTTTGTTTGCTAAAGGATCCACAGCAGCCTTATATTCCAGAAGAGGCCTCATCACAGTTTTTGGCAATCAGCTGAACTGGCTCTCCATTTTAGGAGGCGTCTTGTTCCTGCAGGTGCCAATCGGCGATGTAGCCGAGCAGCGGGCGACAAAAAACACCCTCTATCGCGGTCTAGCAGCGAGCCTGAGGAGGACGCCAAGTGGTAATCATCCCCGACATCGGTGATCTGAGCCGGCTGAACATCATCCGGCGTTTACAGACAGATAGACCGAGTTCTCATCAGCTACTTTGGGAACTGAGTTTGGTTTATTCCACATATGAATCGGGAAGAAAAAAAGGTAAAACCTGTCGGGAAGCCGATGCCAACATATTCACAGAACACCTGTGATCTCGCAGCGACTGTGAATTATATCTTTCTCGGCGGCAAACGCTCGCTTTCACCAATGAGGCTAAAATAAAGAGCATTAGTGGGCGCTTCATTTTCTGTCTGCACCTCGCGACCGTGACACGTTTAAACGACTCTCTGAGGGAATCCGAGAACATCTGCTCGCAACATGTGGTTCACCTAAAAAAAAAAAAAAAAAAAAAAAGGCAGAAAAGGTGGCAGACGAGATTAAAACTCAAGGAGACAGATTAGATCAATATTCGGAGAGAGCGTGTCACAGCACTTAACCTCCATCTTTGTGATTTCTGAGCAGCTCTCGGAGAGAAAAGAGAGCCTTAAGAGCGCGCTTAGGAAAATTCGGGGGTATTTTTAGAAATCACAGACGGTCTGTGCTGTCTGGGAAAAATCACCACGGCCGGTCTGCAGACGTCACGTCACGCGCTGTCAGACTTCTTGCCACTTTTTTTTGTTCTCAATACAACGTTTGTTGTCTCAAAAATCGACATCAGCAATTAGTTGCGTTCGGCGGCCAACGCCTTGTCGTCGCCAACATCAGCAGGTTCATCATTATCACAGCAGAACGCTGACGTCGGCATTCAGCTCAAAGCACCGCCGCGCCTTCACACGGCTTCGCAGAGCGTCAGTGGAAACGGCGGATATGTTGATACGTCCCTTCAGTTTCCAGCGTTATGTTGGGGCAACTTTGCGCTCAGGGTTCGGTCGTCTCGCTCAGGTTTAACCTGGTTGGGGTTTGGAAAGCATCCCGCTTGGCTCTCTCTGGTTGTGTCGAGATCTCTTGTGAATAGTATCCGGGTTTGTCGCCACTCTCACAGCTGGAGGTGACCCAACGTCCACGTCTTACTGTGCAAAATCTTGAACGGTGGTCTCAGCTCAGTGGTTTCAGACTTTTCCTGTGACGTGTATCGGAAACCAGAAACTGGCCTGATTTCAAGACTCCGACTCTTTTTCTCTCTCTTCTAAAACAATAACAGAAGACCACTACACTCGGGGGGGGTTTGTTGCACAAAAGGAAAAACAGGGTCAGACGTATTTGTTGTGCTGCAGACGAGCGAAAGGATGGAATCGCGTTGAAACGCCCAGAGGCCGGCTGTGTTAATTATATATTTCTTTGAGCCGTCCGTGGTTCCGGACAAAGATCAGGGCGGGCTGAAGCCGGTCAGCAGCTCTGAGCTTTGAACACCAAACTGCTGGAGAGCGAGAGAGAGAGAGAAGCGCCTCAGCCTGTTCTGTCTATAGGTGTAAGCTTCGTCCTGTAATTTGATGTGTATCACCACCGAGCAGACATTCGAATAGCGCGTCTTTGTCTTGTAATCTTTTCTTTTGTCGTCTTTTGTCTGTTTCGTGGCTTCTCCTTTTGTGTGTGAGTGTGTGCGTTGCTGTACATGCACAAAATAAAGAGTTCACGACGTGAGCGAGCGTCTGTGTTTGAGAAGAATCCGCTCAAGGCTGTTTTCCTTTAGTTTGTGTGTTTTTTTTTTTTTTTTTGGAAAGGTTCTCAGCCGGCTGGGGGCTGTTTCATGGTCAATCAGATTCAGTTTGGAGGTCTCTGCACTTCAGGCGACGCTCTCTAATTTTCTTTTATTTCTTATAGGGAGACATTTTAAAGAATAAATGGAATATTTGAGGTTAAGTGTCTTTTCTATACCCACTTCTATGAATATTTTATACTTGGGAGCTGGGTGGTGTACAGAAAAGTCTGGATTTGTGTTGTTTCTGGCTAAAAAAAACTGTATAAAGTGCATGTAAAGAGTGAAAAAGGACATTAGTGAGTAGAAAAGGAGTATTTTTGAGGATGAGTCCCAGTTTGAGAGCAGCAAAACCAGATGACATGAGCTCGTTTTGGCCCGTTTAAACCCAATCAGTGGTTAGCACGCAGGTCCGATGTTCAGTGTCCAGGCCCTCTCTATGTGGAGTCAGTACGTTCTGCGCGTCAGAACATCCACAGTCCACTCCAGCTCAGGTGGACTGGAGAGTTCTGACTGCCCGAAGGGATGATTACGGATGTCTGCATGTCCGTGTTAGCGCTGTGATGGACCGGTGGCCTGTCCAAAGTGTCTCTCTGCATTTCACCAAATGGGCTTTAGCTGGGCCGAGAACCCTTCAGAAGAAGAAGATAAAAAAAAAAAAAAGAAGAAGAAGGAATAAGCTGGAGGAGAGTATGAATAAATGGAGGGTGATGCTGGTGAAAAGTTTCTCAGCTCGAGCGCGACGGCGTCTCTGTCCGCGGTGCTGAAAATCTTCACGGCCAGATGAGCTCGGCTCTGCAGACGCCTGTCCGTCCGCGGCGCTGAAAATCCAGCGGCGAGCTCTCGGCTGCAGATGTGGCCGGCCGGAGCGTGAACAGGGAAGACATGGAAGGTGGATTTAAAGAAGGTGGAAGTGGTTTAGCGACCGCAGTTCTCATCATAATTACTTTGTTTCTGATTGTATCCGTGTTGCCGGTTCTTGATTACTCTCTTCGTATTTTGTCGATTTTGTTGAACATCTTTGTTACGTGTTTTGCAACCTCGTGTTTTAGGCGCTGCCATGACACGATGACATGAAGGAGAGTTTCAAAGCATGTTGTCACTGTATCTTGGTTAGTTTTAGACACAAAAACCACTTGGTTCAGTTTATGTTTTGGCGTGAAATAACTGATTTCGTTGACGTACTCCGGCTGGAAAATGTCCCTACGTCTTTTTTGAAAAACTTTGGTTTAAAGCTGTCTTGAACGGTGTTCTCTGGCCCGGCAGTTCACAACTCGTGTCGACATAAACGGCTTCGGGTGTCCTCAAGATCCCAAAATGATCAGAAAAGAGGTTATTTACACCTTTCTACATACCGGTCGAGCTCGTGCATAAAGGGTTTAAAGAACAGCTTTTCAAAAACTGGGATCTCTGGGCTTCCGTAGACTTGTTTTACACTAGATAAGCAGTACAAAGCAATTTTATTTTTTTTCCATTTTGGTTGTTTAAGTCCTTTTCCACTTCAGTTATTGAGGAGAACGCTGCATGTAAAGCTTCAGAAATGTTTTCTGGACTGCGAGTAGTGACTGAAATTCATTTTTGGATGAACTTTTCCTTTAATAAACTGTTTACGAAGCACTTCAGTGTTTGGTTAACGTGAAAAAGATGACGAACTAAAGTTTAATGACTATCATTTTGATGGTTATTGTATTGTGTTTACTTGCCTGCAGCACTAAAAAAAAGACTGTAAGGCCACTTTCATACAACGATCATCTCACACCAGCAGACTGAGACGGATGTGAACAGCTCTAAAGATGAACCAACACCTGAGCAAAGTGCTTAGCTTTGAAATAAAGTGTCATTTGTGGCAAGCAGGCTAAAATATGCAAAAACCCACTTATATGGTAATTTAGAATCAGCATAATAACCCCTGTAACGTTTACAGGTTTGTGTTTCTAGTAAACAAAGAATGACATTCAGATGGCCACTTCAGGCAAATGGACTAAGTGGGTTCCAGCAGTTTTTCAATAAACAGGTCTCATTTTCTCTCCTCTGGCGTCGCTTTTAGGAGAGTGGATGCCCCGACCTGCTCGCATATTGGAAACCTCCCGCGGAGAGCAGCATCGGCGAAACGTTCACATGCGTCCGTTCGGCCCGAGCTGCCGATGCAAACTCAGCCATTAGGAGACGAACGAGGACGGAGCGCCGGACTTTCACGGCCGCTTTTCTGCAAAACATTGGGTTTAAATGCTGTTTCAGTTCTTCAGGGCTGTGTGTGGGAAGGGTGTGTGTGTGTGTGTGTGTGCGTGTGTGTGTGTGTGTGTGTCGGTGAAAACAAGAAATGTCCTTCCCCTCCATCATCTCCACAACTGTCAGCCCCGCATTGTAGTTCGTAGCGAGAGTCAGGGTCACGGTGATCCATCGCAAGACGGATATTTCCAGCGAGCGTGCGTGTGTGTGTGTGTGAATTCGTGTGTGTGTGTGTGACGAACGAGCGGGAACAAATACGCCTGACAGCGGCCGTGGCGCCGTTTCAGACTTTTTACAGCGGCTGAAAGTTTCTTTTGTTTGCATCGATGCAACTCTGTGTGTGTGTCTGTGTGTGTGTGTGTGTGTGTGTGTGTGTGTGTGTATGTTGATGTGTGTGTGTGTGCACTGTGCGGGTCGTCCGGTTGAGTGACTGTAGCTCCACGCGTGCGGCCATTTTGCTTTTATTTGGGATGCGTGCGTGAGGGAAGGCTGATGGAGGGGATTTCAAGCGCTTAAGTAAAATCTTGTATTCTTTGCAGCCG
>OMLP01027818.1:1312-12017 GCA_900302685.1 Spondyliosoma cantharus | reverse complement strand
CTAGCCAACTCAGCACACAGCTGACGCAGAGAGCCCTCCTGCCCCTCGTCAAATGCAGACCTTGCAGGATATGCAACAGTAGCCCTTTTTACACAGAGAAGGCGGCACATTTGCTCCAATGTAAGGCCGGCAAATTGCCGCCTTCTCTATCTAAAAATGAGGCGTAATATTCCTCCTTTTCCAAAAGCCACCACTTGGCCTCCTCTGCGGTAGGCGTAAACATGTGACGTGACGTGAAGCGCGAAGTTGGGCAGTGACAACGAGTTTGTCTTCAAAATAAGAGCTTTACATTGCACCCTATTGGAGTTTAGAACTGGGTTCTTAACGGGGGGGAGGGCTTTTAATTTGAAAGTAGCGACCGTTCGTAGCTTGCCGCTGCACACGCTAGCATCTCCCGGATCTCAGCGGCTTTCCAGCTGCTCATCTCGACGTCCGCGGGCGAAGTGATGGACTGACTGCGGTGATCAGCTGTTTCCTGGTTTTAAAACTCCCCGGCGGTGGGTCGACACCTCCGCCCATCTCACGCAATTGCCGGCACACTGACGTCTCGGATTTAGATAGCAGTGGAGGCGGAAATAAGTGTACCCTCCGAGGCGTCAGATTGGCGGACCAAAACAAACCCCCAATACACCGCCTTCTGTCTAAATCCGCTTTCCTAGCCGCGAAAAGGACGTCCAATTGGCGGCTTATCGCCCAGAATAAAAACGGCTAGTGATGCGGGGTCGAGACGAACACACGTTTCTATTATGCAGGAAATAAAATGTGTTCATCAAACAGTCAACAATCAGATCGGTGCGGATCTGCGGTGCGATGAAACATCACAGCACAATATTGTAAAGTGGCAAAATGACAGAATAATCAGCAGTGTGATGGATTTTTTTTCTTTTGCTGACATTCTTCCTCCGAAGAGAGGTGTCGGATGACTCACTGGCAATGTATCCATGTGTTCAATGCCAATATATTTTCTCCTTTTGTTACTTATTCAGCAGCCGCATGTGACAGCGACATCGTTGTCAAGGTTAGGCAACTAAAACGACTTGGTTACATTCAGGGGAAAGCCACAACGATGGCAAAATTGTAGTGAAGGACAGAAATGGGACGCAAACTTTCGCTCTCCAACGCGAAGGTTTGGTCATACCGCGAGCCTGCACCCATCCATCACCTCGAGCTCAAGTTGGGTTCACATCCTGGACAAACAAATCTGTGTTTACCGTTAACTCAAGCGAGTACGTCTACTAGCTAAAGGCCACTGCTTCTCCGAGAACCAGAAGCAAATACCTGACACAAATATCTGTATCAATACCAAACCAGCCGGGAAAAACATCAGCCGTCAGATGGCGGGTTTACTCCCACACGCTCTCCTGCTTTATCTCAAATCCCAACCCAAAAACGGCAGAGGAAATACTGACAATGTAACATTTCTGCAAAACCATACGTTTAAAACTTTACTCTCTGTCGTGTTGCAGCTTTTACATTTCAATTTATGAGAAGATGCTGCGTCGCTCCAAAAATGAGTCCACAGTGTCACACTTACAAATATTGAAACACTCTCGATCTGCGGCCACTGGCTTGGCAGCCTTCTCATCTGAGCGCCCCACACGGGGCAGATTGAGCCGGTACAGCCAGGTGAGAGATCTTTGACGACAGGATCAGGTGACCGGATCTGGAAAGCACGCTGGAGACGACCGGTGGGCAGGTGAGGGATAGCGGGGTCTAAAAACAGACTCATACCCGCCGATCAAGCTCTGCTGTTTCGTCCCCGGCCGCCCTTTTGTCGGCGTTTCTCTCCTTAACCTGTTGAATAAATAAATAATAAATTACCGAGCTGCCGCGAACCGACGGATGCGTCCGACGCCAGACCTCCAGCGCTGAGAAACGCCTCAGACTCGTAACATTTGTCAGTGCGAGATGATTAGCTACTGTAGAATGCATGTCCTGCATTTTCACTGCTGCTCAATTCTGATTACTGCGGGAGGAAACAGACGCTCAAGGCTGTAAAATGCGTGCGCACGTAGACTACACGCACACACACACACACACACACACACACAGACACACACAGAGCAGAAGTGTTGGCAGTAAAAAAAACACACTCTTCTTCTTCAGCTCTGGGAATTCAGCGGGTGATAAATAAGCACTACTCGCGCTTAATCCCGTGTGTGTCTGCGTGCGTCTGTTTACACAGACACAGATGCTTGAAAACACCACACACACACACACACACACACACACACACATCTTGGGGCTAGGGCTGTGTCCACACAGACAAACTCATTCCAGTCTGCAGAGACGTGGGACTACACCGCAGAGAACTAAGCGCTCTGTTTTCAAAATGTTAAAAATGATTTTACAAATACATAAAATTAGCATGAGAATGTTTGAAGTTTGTGCATTACTCTCTCCACTGGCTTCCTGTTCGCTTCAGGACCGATTTTAAGATTTTACTGTTTGTGTTTTTTTTAGGGTTTTAAGTGGCTCGGCACCTTCTTCTTTAAGGGAGCGTCGGCAAACTTACTCTCTCCGGCGCCAAACTGAAAAGCAGAGGCGACCGAGCGTTTTTGATTCTCGAGCCTGTTGGTCGACTTTGGTTGTTTTTAATTGTGCTATAGAAATAATCTTAACCTTGACCATTATTGCGTATGTTAGAATTTCATGGTTAGACACAGTGGACACACACACAGCGACTGTTTACAACCTTGGAAGTGAAGCAAAGTATGAGTAACTCTCTCTGTCTGATATGTAAAACCCCTGAATTATAAATGCTCATTGACTGGCCGAGTTGCGGCTCGACATTTAAGGAAGCTGTGCAGTACAGACAGAGGGAGGCGATCGTATGAAAAGGAATATGACACAGTACGGCCTCGTTATAAAGAGCTGAATGCACAGACAGGTAAAGGAGAAAGTACCGCACAGAAGCTGTTTTCTAACTGAAATGAGACAGAACTTCTTTTTTTTTTTAAAAATAAGGGAACAAGGATCGCTGGTCTAGACTTCAAGGTCAAGTGAGCCTCTCGTCGGCTCACAGATGAAAGACTCAGAGAGGAAAAAGTAAAAGAGTTGAGTCTGAGAGTGGTTAAGAGAGTAAAGGTGGAGAAGAACGAAGGGGAAGGCAGGAGTTTGGAGACAGAGAGAATGAAGGAGATCGAAGAAGAGAGAGGGGAAGTAAAAAAGAAAGACTAATACCAGTGTTCAACCGCCAACTTCTACACAGAGGTTACCGTGCTCAGGTAAATTCTAAAGGTGCCTCAGGGACAGAGAGGGAGACCGGAAGGAGGAGAAAATGCGCGTTAGTGTCTCGCATCTGCAGAGAGTTTCTTATTTTCTCACTCCCGTGTCTATTTGACGTCCTGGGAATGAGACTCAACCATCAGCTGTCTTTGTGGTGCGTTCAGGAACAGCTGGGACAAAATCCTACCGCTTAATAACAATCTTGAGTTACGTTAATACGACGTGAGCTTCAGTTAGCTTTGAGCACAAACTTCTATTTGAGATAAGAATTACCGACTAAACGGGGCGGCTGTAGCTCAGTGGGTAGTGATCGGAAGGTCGCTGGTTCGAACCCAGGGAGGAACTGAGCTACATGTCGAAGTATCCTTGAGCAAGATGCTGAACCAAAACTCTTGATGTGCAGCACCTTGTGTGGTGGCCTCTGCCATCAGTAAGGGTCCTGCGATGAGTTGGCGACTCATCCAGAGTGTGCCCATAGAGTTAACTGGGATTGGCTCCAGTAACCCCCTGAAAAAGGGGGTAACATCCCCGCGACCCTCACGGATAAAGCGGAAAAGAAAATGAGATGAGACTAAACATCCCAAAATGTTTCTCTCTGGACAAACCTCCTGGCTGGGCTGTGTTCTAGAAGCACCAGATCTTGGACCAAATAACTGGAAGGATTAAGGATTAGCAAAAAAAATAAAAATGAGCAGAACTGGGTAAACAAAACGAGGAGGGAAAAATGTTAGGTTTTATTTCCGTGGCAACAAAAGTACATTTTTTTTTTATTAAGCTGAAAGTTGAATTAAAGCCCAGCAGAGGGAACAGAGTGTCGAGGATGGACATGTACAGAGAGATGAGACAAGGAGGAGAGAGATCGCTTGAGGGAAGAAAAGAGAGGCGGTGAGGAGCAGGAGGCGGAAGAAAGAGGCGAGGGCGAGGGGAGAGCGACGAAACAGAGGACGGGGGGAGGAGAACACGGAGAAGCTGCAGAGGTGGCGGCTGTGGGAAGGCAACAAAAGAGGGGGATCAGAAGAGAGAAGGGGCGACGGAGGTGGAAGGAGAGCAGGAGGAGGAGGAGGACAGGGAGGGAGGTGGTCACCCCTGTAGTTCTGCTGGAGGAGGTCTGGACCTGATACCTCTCCTAATGAGCACCGCAGAGAGTGTGTGTGTGTGTGTGTTGTGCATCCATGCTTGCGAGGACCGATTTTAGCCTCAGACCTTGAGAGTTCGGCCGGCACTCAGCCTTCCATTGAGCTGTTTCAGGGTTCAGCAGTCAGTTTTAGCGTCGAGGTTAAATTGGTTTTACCTTCAGGTTTGAAGCAGAGCTCCTCTCAGACGGGTCTCAGCGCTCGGCAAGCCTGGAGGAACCCACGCCAGCTGGGAGGGGGGGGCATGCAAAATGTGCCCAAGAGAGATTTGAACCCAGGACCATAGCCATTTTTGCAATTACAAACGTTTGAAGTACTTTGCCCCTTCTCATACGACATCTCATCCAAGTCATCCGTGGCTAATGCAAACCGATCTACATGTTTTTTGAACAAACAGCCACTGAATGTGTGTGTGTGTATCCTCACCCTTCCTGCTGAACTCTCGCCGGAAAGTGTGTCGTACTTCTTGGTTGCGATGAAATTAAACATTGAGGGAAAATGTGGCAACAGGTGAGACGGCCCGTAATGAGGTCAGGAAGCAACCGGAAGCGCTAACTGA
Source organism: Spondyliosoma cantharus (assembly GCA_900302685.1). Classification (NCBI taxonomy): domain Eukaryota; kingdom Metazoa; phylum Chordata; class Actinopteri; order Spariformes; family Sparidae; genus Spondyliosoma; species Spondyliosoma cantharus. Next base: position 7,097 of record OMLP01027818.1, on the reverse strand, counting down.
AACAACGCAACGCGTCGCGACGGGCGACAGATCGTTACAGCGAGGAATCCTCGCCAGACGCACACCGTGAGCGTGCGCGCATGCTTATGTTCGTCTTTGATTAAAACCCCGCATCCTGTCATGTGACACAGGTTAGGGTTATTGAGAGGATGATTATAATAACAACGACTTTTATATGTTGCTAACAGCGGTAGCTGCAGATGAGTTGTCGCAGCAGCAGCATCTCCAGCCAAACTGCTGCTTTCTTCTCTCTGTGTGTCTCTTTGAGTGTGTGTGTGTGTGTGTGTGTGGGGTCTGAACCAGCTCTGTGTTTCTCAGACTGTTAATGAGAGTGTTGAGATCAAACCTCCTCGCTGATGTGAGCGTTGTGCGTGTGTGTGTGTGTGCCAAAGAAACACTCGTGTGTGTGCGCTGCTCATGTAGTTTTGCGCTACAGTAAGTGTGAGAGGCACAGACGGAAAAAACAAAACATACAGTTTTCGTCGGAGTGAGTTTTCGGCAGCGACTTTAAAGCGCGCGCGCGTGTGTGTGTCTGTGTGTGTGTGTGTGTGTGTGTGCCTCAAATTTGACAGTTGTGCCAAATAGAGGCTCTTTTGATTTAAATTTGACTGAACAACAGAGACTGTCAGGCTGTGTGTGTGTGTGTGTGTGTGTGTGTGTGTGTGATAGAGTGAGTGTAAGAGAGAGCTAGAAGGAGGTGGAACTGGTTATTAATGCAGAGCTCCCTGTTCTGACAGCAGTATAATCCTGAGCAGGATTAGCATGCTAATAGTGACAGGACCTCGTCAGAAACTTTGGAGAAGCGACTCGTGTTTGAGGGTGTGTGTGTGTGTGTGTGTGAGAGAGAGAGAGAGAGAGAGAGAGAGAGAGAGAATACCTTTAAGAAGGTCTGTGTGTGAGCGACAAAGGGAGAGTGTGAGTCTCACTGGATACCTGTGTGTGTGTGTGTGTGTTCAGGATGAGTCATGTGTGACTCAGACCGCCTGCGACACTTTTAGAAAAGTTTGGAAGCTCGTGACCCACGTCTGACTGCTCACGCAACACCAGCCGAACATTTAGACTAAAACAATGCTGTAAATCCCAGAGAACTATATTTTGCTTGCAGTGACGCGGAAAGCTTTAACCCAGCAGTGCATGAGCGTACATACGAGGAGCACAATAACCCAGAATAAGAAACTAAAAAGGGGGGGGGGGAGGACTTTTTGGATGTAGATAGCAACAAAATCTCCTCTTTATTCTTGAGTAACGACCTGTTCCACGATGTTTAAATGGACGTTGAGTATTTCTACAGTGATGTTTTGTTTCTCACGCTCGATTTCAACAGCATTTCAAGAACTACAACCCCATATAAAAACGTTAACAGCAGCCGGAGCCAGTGTTTGCGTTCTGAATGTGTGTCAGTCACAGTTTGCAGCCGTTTTGAGGTTCAGCACTGCGGACTGCACTCGACGATCAAACATTCCTGTGTTTATAATAAGGTTTGTTGATAGGTTGCCAAAAAAAACTGCAAAAGCCGACAAAACTGGCCTGTTTCCACTCGCTCGCGGCGCTCGTTTCACTTTTTATCGCAGATCTTACGAAGACAGGGATAACGGGGTTAACCTGCCTCTCCTTCCCGGGCTATAGGTGGTGTTCACTACACAGAAAACAAGGCCGGCCTGCTTCACTTTCCAACAGGATTAGTCTGAGTTCAGCTCCTGGGCCAGTCAGCTGGCCTGCTGCCCAGTAAACAAGCCCAGCTTCCACTGTGGGGTCAAAACTACGTCGGTTCGAGACCAGCGCTCGCTGCTTTGGATCACAGTCAAAGGGCCGGCGCAGGAAAACTCAATTTCCAAGTGTGTATACCTGTACATTATACTTAGAGGTTTGTTTCTGTATATGTGTGCGTTCGACTCAGGTGAAGTGAAGTGCGTTTTGGGAAGCAGAATAAAATTACGGCAGCTCGAGGCGGCACACAAATCGAATCAGCCGCGCGTGTGTGTGTGTGTGTGTCATCTGAAGTGCTCCATCCTTCGCTTTGTCAACGTTTTCCCCTCCAATTTACTACGACTGTTTGCTGCCACCAGTCACATCAAACAGAAGGCAGGCGTGTGTGTGTGTGTGTGTGTGTGTGTGTGTGTGTGTGTGTGTGTGCATCAATCTCCTACGCGTTCCAATCTCTCTGGCTCCTCTTTGTAGTCGCCACGCTGTCCAGACCGATTGACTCAGCTGAGTACGGACACGCGTACGTGCGGGCGTTAGCGCGTGTTTTTGTGCGATTTTTCTGTGTTGCTCATTTGTGTTTGTGGTCCGTCCGTGTGTGTGTGTGTGTGTGTGTGTGTGTGTGTGTGACAGCCAGCGAGAGCGATCGGTGGCGACGTTGTTTTCTGTGTTCTTTCATGCGGAAACTAAAGGTTACAAGGCAGGTCCCCCTATTGATTCATGTAGCAGATAATTAAAGTCACAACAGACCTTTCAGGAAAACACCTCCCTCGGACACACGCACACACACACACACACACACGCTAACACCAAAACAAAGAGTCGGACATTGAAGGGAACATCTTGTATGATAACTTTTAGACGATTCACTCACTTACTCCTCCGTTCAATCACTTGCTCAGTTATCGGCTCGGTTGCTCGCTCACAGGTTCGTTCCTCGTGTATTCACTCGCTCCCTGACTCATGCTGCATTCAAGTGCTCCCCGAATGGTCCCGCTTTCCGAATTGCGAAGCCTTTCCTCTAATGGTGCGTTCGCGCGCGGTGAAGGTGGGATGTGGGAAATGTGTTTCAAACTAATCGGTAAACGGTTACAGCCTCCATTGTCATATTACAGATGACCTGCGAGCCAAAACTTGATGCTCACAACACGACTTTGATAAAAGTTTCTGTCCGTCACGTTTCGGCGTCATGTGAAGTTTTTTTTTTTTTTATTCTTACGACACCGCATGAACGCGCAATAAATCAAGCACTTCATCGAGCAGCATTACGGAAGCACACACGCAAAGCACCGCGGCCCACTAAACATCTGTTAGCATTCACAGGTTTAATATTCATCGCCCGCACATCGCAGCCTCTCTCCTCCCTTGTTTTGGTCTTCCATTCATTCCTGCTTAGCATTCGCTGCCCTGCCGCTCTCGTGCAAACTGCAGAAGCCTCCGTTAAAGCTTTCAGGTCACACAAACACACAGACACACACACACACACACACACACAACCTCTGGACCTCACATCCTGGGAGAACTCACAACCTGTTCTCTTTATAAACAAATTTGATTTTCTCGCAGTCACCGGCGTCTTTCACTCACCCTCGACGTTTTTTTTTTTCCTCTGTTAAAGACTCGTCTGACTCCTGACCCCGAGGCTCCTCCGCGCTCAGAACACACATCCTCTGGCTTTTAGATCACTTGAACCTGTTTTCTTTTTAAAGCACTAGTGGATGTTTTTTTTTTTTCCACATTAATCTGTTTTCTCTATTAAACATTCATCCTCGAGCGCCATCGCCTCACCTTCGACTGCTCTAGCACAACTTTGGCTCTTTACCTCGCACAAACAAACCGACTGCAGCTGACAAGACCGGCACATTTTCCACATTTTTTTCGTTTGCTTTTTCAAACACGTTCACATTCGCGCACAACGTACAAACACATCTGCCCCAGCCGTGTGTGTTACGCTCACAAACCTCCATCCTGTTTCCTCTTATTATCCAGGCCTACTGGGGTGGCAGTAATGGCATTTAGTACTTAGCCAGTGAGTATGTTTGCCCGAAGGGTGTGTGTGTGTGTGTGTGTGTGTTTGCGCATATATTGGCATATGTTTTTTAAATGACTTAATGGGAATGTTTAAGGATCTTGGCATGTTAGCTGACAGTGGATTTAATATAAGATAACTAAGAAGGCAACACAGGAACACGCAGGCGTGTACTACACACTGCGGTGACGCCAATAAGGGAATAAAAATGTGAAAGCAGGAAAAATAAATGAAGGAATTAAACATAAACCGGGAAAAAAACTAAAGCAAATCAAAAGCTACGTCGATAAATTATTTATAATCAACAAGTTAGGCGAGTTACTGCCTGCTACTTTCAATGAGAAAGGCAGAAGGCGGTCGAACCAGCTTGCAAACCACTCGCGTTTAAACGGCGAAGGCGACGTCTGGCGCGATCCCTCGTTACGCCGCGATGTCATCAAACTACCGTCACTTTTTTTTTTTTTTTAACCTTCTGCTCGAGAGACCTCCAGTGGGTTTGGGTTTTATTTTCCACCTCTGACGTAGAAGCTGTTCATCTTTGGACACACACACCAAACACTCTGCAACATTTGCTCGGTTTGCTTCCACACACGGACAAACACACACAGAAGCACTTGAACAGCGAGTCACACTCAGGATCAGTAGATGTTATCTAAGTGAGCAGTAAACAGACTCTTTAGAGCCGCTCGCCTCGGGGCGCCTCCCTCCGGTTTGTGACTCTGTGGGTCCTGTCGCACTGTGTTAGCTTAGGCTGACATGAAAGGCTCTAATGGCTGCTATCGGCGCCCCGAGGGAACGGAAATCTTCACATGAGAAAGAGAACGGGGGGGAGATTCTGTTTTAATAAGTGTTATCATTAGGGGATGTGTTTATTTAAGTGTGTGCGAGGGTGTGTGCGGGGCAGAGAGAGATATGCATATTTTTTTTTTTCTAGCCGCGTGTATGTGAGCGTTTTGTGGACCGAAGCCAGGTTGCTTGCGTAACGTAACCACGAGTGATACTGAGCAAGTCTGATCCGTGTCGCCCGACCACACGTCCAACCGGACCGGATGGTGAGCTGAGGCGGAAAAACTCAGTTTTGAACGCATGAATTCCCCCGATAAGCTCATAATTTAGCGTTTTATGTGGTGGTGCTGTGTTCCATTTTTGGGTTAGGGTTAAAGTTATGCATTGATCTTGAATTGGTGTTTTGAGATAGGTGTTTGTCATAGAGAAAACCTCATCAATTGGGTCAAGGTTAGGGTTAGGAGAAAACCTAGGGTTAGGAGAGGGTTAGGGTTAGGAGAAAACCGTTTTTCTCCCTTTCTGACCCGGACCTCAACTGAAACAAAGGATGTCATCGCTCAAAAGCATATTTCCAGAGGTGGAAATCCTCTGACATCGAGGTCCGTCCCGATATTTTCCTCCCTCACACAAACTTTCCACAGCTGTGTGCATAATAAGAACCCGTAACATCAGTTTTTATACGCACGGTATGTTTACAAAACTATTACCATATTACAGATTACTTGTGAACTTCCGACATTAAGGGGAATTCACGTAAAATTTTCCCCATTGGAGAAACGTTTTTTTTAGCTTGAAGATCCTCGCTTGGTGTGAAAAGGTTTTAAACCTAACCGAACTGAGATCGTTTCACAACGTCGGTTACAGCCCAAAAGTCGTAATTTTGCCGTAATGCGTGAACGGTTCGTCAGCATGCGTCACTTTGAAAGTCTGACTGAACCTGAGCGTGTATCGCGAACCTGACCGCGGAGCAAAACTGACGCCAGATCGGTAGGTGGAGCACGCACTAATCAGAGACAATCACCATTGATTCTTCTGTCTGTGAGGAATCGGAAAAAACACCCTCCATGACACCGCTCCTTGGAATCCATCAGTCGAACGCAAATATAAAGTGAATTTAGTCGAGAAATCCCTCGAGGTTATTAATTTTGTTTCAACAGTTTGCTCTTCTCTTGTGAAATGTGTCTGATTTTTGCCACCTTGCACACACAAACACACACCCATTAATATTCTGCGAGAAGTAATTTCCATTCTGCTTATTAGGTTCGATGA
>OMLP01027802.1:1986-17581 GCA_900302685.1 Spondyliosoma cantharus | reverse complement strand
GTTTATTAAAGAACAAGTGTGAGTGAGTGAAATTGGCAACACAAAGAACTCGATGTTAATATTCCTGAACATGAAGTGTTGAAATATTTTATGTAAACTTAGAACAAACCTCTACAGCCTTGATTTTGATTAGGAAACATTCTTTCTTTTATCTGCTTTTTATTAATCATTTCACATTTTGTTGTTCTAATCTGTTTGAACTAATCTTTCATCCTAGCCTTTATTGTACTCTATATTATTTTATTCCTCTTATTATTTAAGATTTTAATAGTTTTATTGCATTTCATCGTCTTCATTTCTATTCTTTTCTAGTTTCTGAGAGCAGTAACAGGGATGAGTTGATGTAGGAGATTTTCTTCATTGAAAAGAAGGTTTTAAGGTCCACCGAATAGCTTTAAATTACGTAAATGAACACCTACATGGCATTAATGCAACAATATGAATGTACTACTATAAACTTGAATTAGTGTGTTTATGGATTGAAAGCTAGCTTTCTGTTTCCTTCCTGTCACATAACTCCACTTACATGACAACTTGACATGCCACAAAGCAAGACATAGTTTAGTTATTTACAGACAAAGTTCTACATTATTAACTAGTTAAATAACCGTTTCAGACCTCTGCTCTGTTCGCTGTCTGCACTCCATTTCAGTACGCTGGTACACCACGAGGGCGGGCAAACGGCTTAACACCTTAAGAAATAGTGGGGGGATGAAATCACCTTGTTGTAAAAGTCCCCCACGGGTGTGACGCCACTGCCCGTCCAGTCCCCCAATATTTTCTCATCAGATCTACACGATTCACGCAGGTCACCTATTTTGGTTTCAAAATGGCGAATTTCGCCGAAAGGTGAGTGATTTTCATGCCTGATTAATAGTTTATACACATCATTTCCAGCAGAACTCTGAAATTGAAAAGACTCACTGTTACCACAACCAACCACAGGTGTCACCAAATCAACCAGAACGGACCTACTACACTTTAGGAGCCTATGGCTGTTCAGCATTTTATTACAGCTGGTCCTTCTACCTCGCTGTATTTTTCAATTGCAATGCCAATGATAAGTTCACTAAAATATAATGAAAGTTGTTATGGCTAAAAGGGATAGTACATCCCAAAATCAAAACACATATTTTTCCTCCACTGGAATATTTTGGACTGAGTTGCTGATTTTAGGAGCTGTCGGCCACTCGCTTCAATATAATGGAACTAGATGGCACCCGGCTTGTGGTGCGTTTGAAAAACTCATTAGCAATGCCTCTTAAGCAATGTTGCTTAAGATAATCCACAGACCAAGTTCTCAACCATTTTACAGAGGAACTATTTTCTTTCTACGGAATTAAACTCTGTGTTGTGCAAGTTCCCATTTCACAAGAATGAGTTCAAAGTTCTGTTGTAACAGGTTAAAATTAACTACTTCACATTTGTGGTTCATAATAGAACCCAACTGATATCATCGGACAATAACGACCAACCACAGATAAATTGGCTTATGTTGTCCTATGTGCCGAATTAACTCTTTGTGATTTTAACAGAACATGATGCAGAAAAAGATGCCTGGGGTGATTCATAATTATCAAATTCCCTGTGACATTTACCATTTCAGTGCAATGATGTAATTTTGTCTAATAAAGTTATTTCCATGTATATAAGACTGTATATCGGCTGATATATAGCTGTTGGCCCCAAAAGTCAAGTATAGGTCAGGCTCGAATTCATAATTTTGAGAAAAGTTCACAGTCCCAAAGAAGAATTAGTTCAGTCTCGTAAAAAACAAAAAAACTAAACTGCTAGTAACAAGGTCTGTGGGTTGTCCTGAGCAATCAGGTCATGACTTCTGGAAAGACAAATCTGTTTATTCTAATGGGAAGAGTTTAAAAATAAAAATGAAGTGTTCCAAAATAAGTTCAAAAATAAAGTGAAGTGATGATATCCATTGATGAGGGACAACAATGAAAAAAGGGGGCATAAAAAAGGAAGAAAAAAAATCTGTGGAGGTGGTGTAATATATTCAGTAATAACAACATAATTCATGAGTGAGCTGTAGTGTCAGAGACCACTTTTAGATCGAGCTCACTCTGTAGTTTTGTTGTAAATGATGCTCTGTAGAAACATGACCAACATAGACAGACTCATTCATTAACTGTATGGCTGGCAGCCAGAGCCAGAGAACAAGGTGACTGCATCACTGTGCAGAAGTCTGCTGAACTGTCTCAGAGCATCCCAGCTCAGATATGCAACTTCAAAACTCTGTCAACTCACGCTTTCTTTATGTCGTCTGCAGACGCGTCTCTCCGGACCCCTAACACCTGGTAGTACTCTACCATGATGAGTGGATGAAGGGGCAAACTTCAGCAAGCTTGATGGACCTGAAAGAACGATAAGAGCTGCTGATTAGTGTTACACATACAGTAGATTTAAATTAACACGGCACTGATTATTTTCTTATATATATCTATATCTATATCTATATATATAGATATAGATATATATATAAATAATCAAAGATGTTATATTACTTTTTTAATTAGCTATTTTTTTGTACTTTTCATTGGCTCTAATAATATGTTCAGTGGTTTTATTTCATAGGTAGATATTTGTACTGTGTGGACTTCAAGGTGTTTTATCTGTCTACCTCTCTGTGATACCTTTCAACCCACCCAGTGAAAGAGAGCGACTGGTGAGGCTTAGAATACACATACAAAGAATCACAACAATCAACCAATCACGTGTAAAAAGCAATGGGTAAGGCTTTAGGGTTTTTCAGTGTCCCATGAGTTTAATTGTCTTTATGTAAATTTTCAAGAAAAAACATGACTGGAACTGAGAAAAGTTCCAAATTATAAATCTAAAACAACAGTTAACAATTTTGACAATTAACTGATCTTTTATAGCTTAACAATGCTGATTTGAGTCTACATTGTTTGATTTTTAATGCGTACAAACAGAAATGCACATGGTTATGTGTTTAACAAAGGCTCCTTTGTTGCTGCTAGTATAACAGAGCCTCTGTTGCACTGACTCAGTCTGAACTGGTCTGAAGCAGAAACCAAAAGCAAGACACAAGTAGACAATGAAGATATTCAAGAACCAGCATGCCAGTTTGATGACGTAGTCTAAAATCATATGGAATACTCTGCAGATGGTACCTCTTTGTAGTTTTAGTGCCGAGTTGCGCATCATCCTTTTTAAAAATATCAAGCTTTTGTATTGGAACAGAAGCAAAAGTTTGACAATGTTACAGATTAGATTCCTGCTTTCTTAGCAATGCATTTTAGCTTCCAAGTTGTTCAGGACAGCAGTGGATTGTATCTTGAGATTTGTTAGGTTCATACCTACATTTTCAGAAATACTTTCAAATTCAGTTTGGCTGTCAACACTCACACACATTTTCTAGTAGGCAACAGTGTTACTTTTAGAGTTATTAATCATAAAAGCAATCCCATAGCCATACATTGTATTTATGTCAGTCAATATTCTGTACAGTAAGAAATCGATTAAAATGTCAATACACTGACTATTACACACAAGTGAGATGTGTATAACTCTGTGATGACATACATATACAGTGTATTGGTTATTGTGCATTTTATAGTGATTTAAATTCTATGGAGCCACATCAACATCCTCTGTGTTGAACACTGAACATCACTACCAAGGTACAAGGTTCATTTATTTGTCATTATAAATTAGTAAGCTAAAACAAATAAACTATTGTTGGTCGACTGCTGAGGATGGAGGAGTCTCACCGCCTGAGAACAGAGGTGCTCTGTAGTCTAGTGGTATGGCAGTGGTGGATACTTCCTGGTACAATACATGGATTTTTATGATCATTTTATATGATATTGAATCTTTTTCAAACACTGGCAGCAGAGTCATCAATGCTTACATTAATCGCGCGCATTTACTTAAGGAAATTCAAATATCAGCTTGTCTTTGTGAGTATAGCCACGACGAGCCATCAAGCTATTGTTTCTAACGTTACTGATGCTCCATGAGCTTGCTAGGCATTGAACCTCAACACCTGCAACTGAACTCGTTATGTCTGTGTACTGATTTCATACCCTTTGTCATCACTATAGGAGTAGCATTTGCTTTAACACATGCAATGGTACAATTAAACTGTATGACAGCTGCATTTCTTAAACGCTAGCCGTTTAAACGTGACCTCCTTAAACACAGCTTCAGCTTTATTGGTGACGCTAGCTTGTTTATCTCTCTGTGACCCTGAATGGCTCCTGCTACCTGGCTAAAATTAGTGAACAAACACAGCCAGGAACGGCAACGTAAACGGGAATTATTAGCAGCACATTTAAGATATTGTATGTCCAACAATTCCCAATGAAGAAAATATTCACTGAGCTGGTTTTGTTCATGGCGGTAGCTGCTGCTAGCTGCTCACCTTAGCGAACCTAACATAAGCTGGTTAGAGCGTTAGCTTAGCTCTGACCAGAAGCACATACATCATTGGCCCCGTTAGCTCTTACCCACTTCAGGTCCAGACGTCCGTGAAATCAGCAGATGTGTAAGAAAAACAGACTGTCTGGTTTTCAGGTGGTGAAGTAAACTAAACAGGTTTATTCATGTTCAGCAAGCTGCAGCTTCAGATTAGACGCAACGTCCTGTTTCGGATTTCTTCTTCTTCTTGTTTATCGGCGGTGTTTACAATTTACAGGCTCATCAGCGCCACCAGCTGGACACAGTAGGTTGTGAACAAAGAAGCAGTAACTAGGCTACATGGTCATTACACAGCCATCACCTTTCAGCACCATTCTAATTATTTCTCTTTCAACAGAGTGATTAAGAGTGAACCTCTTGAACAAAGTCACTGTATTTGTATTTGTTTACAATCTATAAAACACATGACTCACATACAGACATTATGGTCACTGTTGCTTTTTTAAATATATATTTATCTAAATATTTCTATTTTTTTTAATTACTTGTGTGTACACAATAGTTGTACGCTTATTGCTTTGTTTTTAGCTGTATGTCTGCATGAGTATCTTCTTGTAAACTGTTCTTTATGCAGGTACACTGAGAGCAACTAGTTCAATTCTTTGTATGTAGCCACATATTTGACCAATAGTTGATTATGTTACTTGTAATGACATTATTAAATAAAGCTGGCCAAAATTAAATTTAATTACATTTTTTTAAATGTCTACACATTTCACTTACATTAGATTGATTTCACTGCACTGCTTTAATTTCTCCTGTAGTCTGTTCACCCATTTACCTCTGTAAATAAGCAAAAGTGTAAGCAGAGACTAAAAGGAAGATGGCAGTAGACAATGAGGACATTCAAGAACCAGCATAGCTCATCCCAAATTCTGAGCTGCTCTTAGTGCTGTGTGCGGGTTATTACAGAGGATATAGAAGAGGATTAGGGCTGCTGTGTGTTCTGAGTTAAGCGTATTTTTCCTGAGAAATAAAGTCACAATTCTGACCTTAGTCAGATTTCTTTTCTCAGACTTTTACAGATATAGAAGAATTATGTGGTACTGTTATCTCTACACACAATGCAAAGTACAGTAGAGGGGGGGAAAGAAGTACAAAGAAGAGAAGAAAAAGCAGAGGCCAAAATGCTGTGATGCTTCAACCCCTCATTAGTAGTCATACAACAGTCCATTTTTACAACTATAATTTTATTATTATGTTGAAGTTGACATGTGGTCAGAATGACAATACAAACAGTTAATGTTAAGGGCAGGGACAGTAAAACACAGCAAGCTGCACTTAATTCAAATCAAATCGAGGGTCTGAATAGGTTCATTTCTGAAGGTGCTGAAGGTGGAAACAGTGTCATTGTGATTGGCTTTATTTGAGCAGCTTTGCAGTAGCCATGGAGGTCATGGTGGTCATGGTGGTCATGGTCATGGTGGGCACAGTGATATCTTTGAAGATGGGCTGTGTCACACCAGAGTAGGAGACTTTGTTCTCACTGAGAGTCCCAATGATCATCTGGCGCATTTCCCTGCTGGCATCACCGCGCACCGCCAGCAACGCCTGGATGTGCTCCTCTCTATGGACAGCACAAAGGATAACAAAGCTCAGCAAAACTTAGCCAATGTAGCATCAACATGCTGTGCAACTGCATCCTGAACACCCACATCATAACATTCATGTAGAAACCCATGCAAAATTCTTTCAGGATCCTGTGTAATCAGTTGCATTTTTAATGCATGCATTCCATTTAGGTGTACCAGTACAGGGCTCGGGTAACGTGCATGCCCGACCACTCCAATGGCTTACTGGGACAAAGGAGTTAATTAAATGCTTCAAAGAAACAATGTTAATGCCAAAGAAAGGCCAAGGCAGATTCTAGACCAAGAGTCCAATACTAGCACATGGTACAGTCTGCTGCACGATCTGGTATCAGCATGTTGTTGTTGTTGTTCCTGCAACATCCTATTTAGTAATGGGCGATATAAACGATATGCAATATAAACGATAGAAAATTGGCCTACAATAGAGATTTTAATTCTATTCATTATCGCGATAATGCATGTTGATGACACAATCTACCCGCGAAAGTTAGAGGCACGAGCTGCAACCGGCTGCAACGCATCATCGTGGTCTTGAGTAAACACAGGGTCAGCACTATACCGGGACTTGTCTCCATGCCAACGACACACAGACAGCTGGGTCACTCACTGCTGCAAGACAAATTTTTAAGTTTCACTTTCGTTTTTGGAGCAGTTCACATTTTGACATTTTGCCGGCTGTAGGAGCCTAAATTTTAATATGCCAGGAGACTGTAGCTGTGATGAAGATTTCCAATTTTGGAATTTTGAAGAGAGACATTTCCTCAAAATTCAGAGGTAAGAACAACAAAAATAAATGCACTGAAATCGCTAGTGAAGCTAGTGTATTTGAATTGTATTTATCTGCAACATTATGTTGTATAATTAAATGTTTACACAGTAAATGCTCTCAAAACTACATACTGCGTTTCTTTCTTTAGAAAAAAAAATACATTTAGCAGTTTGGCTTTCTGAGTAACCTGTTCTGAAATGGTTCTATTATAATTTATGTATCGTGATATATATCATTATCGCAAGAGGCTGCAATGTATATCGCAATATGGATTTTAGGCCATATCGCCCATCCCTAATCCTATTCGTTGTTGATCTAGGACCATCACTGAAACTGAGCAATCCCTGTTTTGTAATGGCATAGCTTTGCAACTTGGGTAATAGACCAGCAAAATACACACATGGGAGCAGTTATCCTTTCAATGGGGTGTTTTTTTTTCACAGTCAATTAAACACAGTTTATACTTCAAATTAGCAATTGATGGTTTTTCAGAATATCTGGCTTTAGCAGGTGCTGCAGCCCCCCAATAAAAAGTCACAGAACATTAGTTTCTCTTAAAGCTCCAATTGATTGGTTTCCTTTAAACTACAACATAACATTGTTCTTTCTGTAAATGGTCTAATTATTACCAAGGAGCTTTTGTAATACGGTTGGGACAAAAAAAAAATACATTGCATGACAATTTAAATGGTGCTCTTACGTTTTGTGCTGGTGCTCCTAGGGTTTTCAGAAAGAAGCACTAGTGCTACTAATGGAAAAAATGAGTGTGACAACAGTAACATTGACTGCTGTCTTTACTGCCCAACCGAAACAGATTTTACTTTGTGAGTGAGAACAAGTGTTGGTAATATGAAGGATGATCCATTGTGATTATAAGAGTCAACACACAGAAGAGATCAGTCACTGCTGCCAGGTGAAACGGCTGTCAATGTGCGTGTACCTGATGTCAGGATATTTGGACACCAGAGTGGTGACCTCCAGAAACAGCAGTGTGGGGTCAGTCAGCTTGAACACCTCAGCAATGGCAGCGATGGCACCACAGAGCCGGTCTGTGTCTTCACCCTATACGCAACAAGCAACCAAATTAGCTGTGCCCATCCAGCCTCAAGAGGGTTTTTCTGTAGTATAGAGATTCCATCATATGTGAACTCACCGCAGCCAGTTTCCTGAAGAGGAACTTAAACTGTTCAGCCTCGTTGATCATCCTCTCTGCTCCCTCCCTCCTCTCATCAGCGTTTTTAAAGGTGATCCTCTTCTGCATTACTGCTTTAATGTACTCCACCACCACCCTGCGTAAGGCCTCGCTGGTCATCTCCTGCACACACCACAGTCAACATGCTATCAGGTCATATTAACAGTCTCTGGCACCCACAGGGCTCAGAGCTTTCCCCCGAGCTATAGAACTGAGAGAATGTGAAACTTGTTCCACAACTAAAGTCAGACCCCATGACCAACATTTCCCTTAGTTTTCATACAAACTAACACATTTTTGGTGACACCCTGCTATGATTATCGTGTTGTGCTTTCATCCTACCTGATTGAAGGGCTTCTTGATCTTGTTAAAGTCATTGAAATAGTCCTCCACTGTCACACAGATGGTGTCCACGGCGTGAGAGCCAGTCAGCCACTTCCTGGTCAGCAGCTCATTCAGGTGATGCTGCTCGATAAAATGTCAAAGTAAAAGCAGTTAAATGCATTGGCACTTCAACACAGAGTAAATATAGTTCAGTCCAATTAGGGCCCTTCTCACTTCAAGGTCTAGGAAGACTTCGTCCAGTAGGAACTGACATCCCTCCTTGGCCACCTCATTGAGTGTCCTCTCTATGGCAGCGTCACTGTCAGTGGGCTCTGACGACTGAGAGTACTTCCTCTTCAGACTGTTGATGGACTCTCTGAGGAATGCATTGGATGAGTCATCAATTTGAACACAGAACCCCAAAGTGTTCAATAATTAATAACTTCTGCACTACTGTATGTCTTTACTGCTTTTCACATTGCATGTTCTTGTGCAAGAAACATTGTGCCTCCATATTTATAAGCCTCTGATACAGTCGATAAATCATTGTTTTTACAATAATTGCCTGGTTTTGTAGCCATTTATCAAATTGATATCAGCGTGTGAAGGTAGGAATGGTCAAATCTGAATTTCTGTCAGTAACTAAGGGTGTTTCGCAGGCATCTATTCAGGGCCCTGTCAGGATCAACATTTACATCAATGACATTTCCTCGTTTGAGTATGAGTAAAAAGTTCTGCAGATGTCTTGGCTAGTAAACTGCAACAATAGTTTGTCTTTGCTAGACTAACAAAGATGTGTACAATGAGTGTTGTTGAAGCAGTTTTTCCTCTCAACTCTGGATTATGAGGATGTCATTTATTGACAAGCTGCTTCACTCTGAGGCCACTACAGTCATTTACCATTCTGCTGTCAGAGGCATCATTTACAGAAAATGTTAACTTATTGTTAATTAGTTGGCAAAAAAAATCAAATCTTACTTGAATGTCTGGCAGTTGTTAATGATGGCTATCATGTACTGTACATAACACTGAGGAAGCTGTCTGTCTCTCAGGTGCTCTTCTTTGTAGACCACTGCCTCCTCTCTGTACCTATACACAACAACAACAACAACACAGTCATTGTTAGAAATATTGCAGTAGTTTGTTCTCCTGGTTTCTACTTGCATATTACCCATATATAACGGGGAACTCTTCTAACATCAGAACTCATGGTACTTCATTGATTTGTGGTGTATGAGCTGAATGATCCCACAGATCTAAAGGAAAGGTTCAAGAGACTTTTATCATGTCAAAAAGAAAGTCAGAAAGTATAAAAAAAAGTTACCTGATAAGGAATGTGTTCATCTGTTTGAGGCAGAGCTTCAGAACTTGCTCTCGAAAATCCCCATCAATTTGTGCAGCAACTTGCAGGTTCTGCTCAAACATCTGATGAAAACCCGTTAAGATAAAGAGCTGAGGTGAGTACTGTGGTCTCCAATACACTGCTTTCATTCTAAGCATCAGGAAGCATTCATACAGTGGCTTTGGGGAGTATCCGCACTTATTTCAATATACCAGAAGTCACAAAGTCTAAATGTATGCAAAAGTATTCAAATTGAAATACACAAATACTGTACCGTATTTACATGAGCTCAGACCAAATTCTGTACCATCAAAACTAAAACTTAGATGGTGATTAATTTAATAGTGATGAATTGATTCACAGTTTCAGCTCTAAAACTCACATGGCTACATGTAAGGAACATGACTATTTGCACAAGCAGCACACAGACTGACATCAGTGTTTCCCACTCATTAACTCGTTTGCAGCGGTGCGCCACAGAATCAAGATCGACGCCACATACTGCGCTTCGTTCTTTTTTTAAAGCCCTACTTAAACCACGCCCCCCGCCCTCACTACCACCACGGATTGCTTTCCAGTCTGTGGGAAACACTGAACATTATCACACATTGAGAGTTCTTTCTCTGGCCACCTTATAAATGTCAGTCCAAAAAGTAGGCTAGGAAAATGTCTGTCTGTTCTGATGAGACAATCTGTTGAGAGCCAAGTTCCAAATCTACACACCTTCAGGAAAAAGTCTCTGAATGTGGTCAGGTGTCCTTCCTGAAACCTGTGCCTCCAGCCCCCTCTTAACATATTCAGGGTCAGGCAGAATATATTTCATCAAATGTCTGAAGTGGCTGTGCGTTTATGTGTTACCTGAAAGACAATGGCAGGCAGTGTGGTCTGGTAGTATCCGTCTTGGTCAGCTTCAGGTTCTGTTTCTTTCTGCCAGTCCTTCTTGTCAGTTTCCAGGGCCTTCCGCAGCCAGCCTGTTATATTAGACTGAACACACGGAAAAGTCAAGCAGAGAGTCCGGCTCCACACTTAGTAAAAGCATTGCTTCTCTGTCACAGTAACTTGGTTAACTTTTAGTCATTATAACAGTCTGGCATATTTTTTTCCTGACGGCATGTTTCTTATACTTATTTGACATGTAACAGCCCTTTGCAAGAGGAAGCTGCAATGCTGGGAGAGCATGCATTTTTTCATAAATAGACCTCTTCAATACCCATTTCACACTAGCCAAAAAAAGCACTTACACCTGCTAACATCTGGCTTTTGTGTGCGATGTGAAAGTATACTTTCAGGATTAGCTCCTGGGTCAAGCGACCCTGCAGTAGTGATGGGAATTCATCGCCTCCAGCTCAGCTCGGCTGTGAACACCCAGGTCAACATGCTAATTTAATTCTCCTTTTCAGGCACAATGCTATACTGTTTGAAGAACTTAAGGCTGTTGGCTTGTTGAGTTGGAAAGAGAGCCTGAAATTAAATGTGCATTAAGTACTTCTGACTCTTTTACCTTGAAGTGGCACTTCAGTGTGGTCCTATTGAAACGTCTCAACTCAAAATGAACTGAAAATTGGAGGGAAATCTAAACTCCTGTTTCTGTGCCTTGTAGACAGATGCCATTAATGTGTTCTGCACTGTCTATCTGGAGAAATGTAGTTTCCTCCTCACAGAAGGCACAGTGTAGTCTCGAGTGCATGATTTAAGCATATTCCTAACCTTGAAAACATAATGGTTCAAATGAAGCACTTCCCTAAGTTACTGTGGCTGGCTTGAGCAGGAGGAGCAGGTCTATTGTCAGTGCAATGCCCATAATTTGATTATGTGGGGATTCCCAGCTAAATTAAGGCAGGCGTAATGTGTATCAAGACTACAGGCTAATTAAATTGAATGGGGCATCCATTAGTGTTCCTGTTAGTGTGCTCACTGTAAAGGTCTTGACATATTTGCTGAGCAGGTCATCCACCACGTCCCGAGGCAGCAATGGTTCCAGTTGGTTGATGTCACACTCTGAAAGGAGCTCTGAATGGCCCATCATCTCCACACTGACAGAGAAAGTAATTGACAGGTTCATCAACACTGAAAAAAATCGTTAGTTGCAGCCCTAATTGCATCTGAACAAGTTTTGCAACAACATAAACCGCAGACAGTTCAAACTCTACAAATCAAGCAAAGAAAACCCTGCATGTACACGCTCATTTTGGTGTGAAAGAGGTGTAATACACAGCCACTCAACTCAGATTGTATTTGTACAAGATTTGTTCTCAACTTCACAGCTCCCGGCTGACGCTGCAGAACATGTATCATAGTTTTGTCTTTGTGTGAAAATAATGATAAAAATCCAATCTTTATTTGTATAGCACCTTTTGTCCAAGGGATTCAGCTCAAAATACTGCGGCTGCCTCAAAGCCCAACAATGTGATTAGCGATCGGCTGATGGTAATAATGTATTGCCGTCCAACCCTTACAACAAATTACTTTGGAAATGAGAATTATTTTCCTTTAATGTATTACTATTATGAGGCAAAAGGGTTTCACTAATACCCTACAGAGGTCAACGCAGAGACGGCACAAAAGAAATGACTACTCAGTCTCATCACAAATGATTGATGGGGAGGTGTCATGGGAAATAAGCTTGGAATTC
This sequence comes from Spondyliosoma cantharus, assembly GCA_900302685.1. Classification (NCBI taxonomy): domain Eukaryota; kingdom Metazoa; phylum Chordata; class Actinopteri; order Spariformes; family Sparidae; genus Spondyliosoma; species Spondyliosoma cantharus. Next base: position 5,272 of record OMLP01027802.1, on the reverse strand, counting down.
ACTTAATTCATTTTGGCTGCTGCAGTTACTCCAAAACGGGCTACATACTGTATACAAAACCCCATGGTCAGAGCAACCCAAGTGACCACTAACAGCTTGTGTCCATCTTTCAAATGATAAATGTCTCACAGTAAACACAATGTAGCAGACAGAGCTTGTTTCTGCGTGTACCTCTTATATGTGTTGAGGACCCAGGTTAGCAAGGATACAATCTCATTAGCCTCCAAGTCCTCAGAGGCCAGTTCTTTGACACGAGTGGACACAGCAATGTGGTAGAGACCGAAAAACCTGAAACACACACACACACATAGATGGAGGCAAACACTCATGTGAAGCGTTCAACTACAGTGGGATTAAACACTTTGACTTTCTGCAGGCTCTCATCAGCTGATAGTATAAAAGTTCACAAGACTTGAACACATTGTTCTGGTGGCACACTTTGATAGTTTGTCAGGAGAGCATGAGAATGTGGCTTTAAGTTCCAGTTAACATTTTTCCAAAATTCACTGTACACATGTACATTCCCTCAGGGGTGCTTGAATGGGGAAGAATGATAAGGGAACCAAAAAAACGTAATCTTGTGTTCGACAGCCAGATTTATGTTACCTGTTGAAAGTGTTGTAGTGTGGGGGGAAGCACTGCACCATGAGGTTCTTGACCACAATGAGGTCATCCAGAACATATTTTCTTGTTATTTCTAGAAGACGAACCAGCCACATTTTATCAGCCTCTCTCGTCACTGACTGGGTGCCTTCAATTCGGGTGCTCACTGTGGCCTCCAACACCTGTAACAGAAGCAGATCCAAGACTTTAAGAAAATGCTGAAGAGTTCAGGGGTTGAGTCTGATGTTGGCCTCCCAGCTCTTACTGAGATAAGGACAACTAAAACTTTGTCTGTTCCACAGCACGTCAAATTAAATCTCACCATGAACTCTATAATGTTTCGCCTAATGTTATTTGATTCAGAATTTAAGTGTTAACTGTTCCATTAGGGATGCAATCAGATCTTGATGGTCTGACTATAGTCTGAGGAGAAATCACAGCTTCACAACTATAAAATATCAGCAAGAGCAGTCAGATACATGTATTAGCAAGAAGACACAGCATCAGTTGCTCTCAGGTGTGAATAAGTAAACTACGGGTGAATGTGAGGAGCTCTTGAAGGTAATCTGATCAATTTAGAGAGAGGAAACACATAGACTTCAGGCATATTCTATATATTTATGCCAAGAATGTCGTTAAAAAGCAAAGCATTTAATTAAGACATATGAGAGTAAAAATCACAAAGGAGAGAGAACCCCAACCGATTTCGACCTTCACTGGTTGCAACTGGAAAGAGAGTCAAACTGTGAGAACTGCAGTGACTCCTTATATGGTGGTCATGGGGCAGAACTATACCGGCACAGCACAGGTAAAATACGTGAAAAGGACATTCTGAATCACAGTGGTAGTTATATCATTAAAGTAAAAACAAAACTCATCAGTACATCAAACAATGAGAGAATAAATTCAATATTACCAAAAAAAGTCTGAAGTCTATTTCTTCATTCAAATCCTGATATATCAAGGCATCAAATGTAAAGATCCAACAAGTCTCCCTCTAATGCAATACCCTCCATTTTCAAAAGCCTGTTGTTGTCATTATGATATTATAGAAATGGTGCACCATAGGGTTATCCAAGTTGTTGTTGTTGTTGTTTAATGGGATATTTATGTACCGCCACTCTATTCCTCTTAGTGTGTCCGATGTAAAAACAGAACATGGACAGGTGAGGCTCACATATGTCGCAATTAATAAACTGTTGATTTTTATATACCTCCCTTAACTTGTACTCTACTAATACTTTCTGTTGTAGGATATTCAAACAATGATTACAGGAAGTTTTCATGCACTTAAAAGCCCCAACATGTCTCTTGAGCCAGTTGGCTCCACTCCTAGCAGGAAGATAACTTTGAGCAAGTCTATCTTTAAGGGAGGGGTCTCGTTCATAGCAGAAATTACCTTAATATATCTGGGTCTGAATGAAGAAGTAGACTTGATTATGAATTTTATTTTCACACGTTACCTGTTCTGTACTACTATATAAGTAATCATTCACTCAGTTTGACTCTTTTCAGTCACACCCTGAGGAAGACCCAGTAAAGGCCAAAACCGGTCAGTGCTTTTTCTCCTTTGTTATTTTCACTCTGATATGCCATGATTAACTAGAAGCAGTATGCCCTTTTTAACAACATCCTTGAGCCCAGTGCGAGTGTCCCCGACACAGCCTATGTGCTTTCACAGTATCACTCTGGACCTTCATCACTCCTCTTACCTCGAACATTTTGTCTTTCCACCGTTTGGGTCGCCCAGGTGGGATGAACCCAGTCTGCTTCTTACGGTCAACCATACGCCGATCTATCTTCTCTTCCCGCTCAATGATACGAACCACAGACACCAGCATGGTGGGGTCACGACGGACCGTCACCATGGACCGCTGCAGTACCATCCACAACTGTTTAGCTAGCTCATCAGACAACCCCTGAACCTGGAAGGGAAAAAGAAGAGATTAAAAATGAACTGCCTTAAAGCTATGACTTTTGTGGTTACATAATAACTAAAATTGACTTTTAGAATACAACTCTATTGTCCGCCAGAGAGGTATCAACAAACTGATGTTGTCAAAAGGAGGAGACTGTGCTGTGCCAGTAGAAGTGATGAGGGAATCACCTGGCTGTAAGCATGAGGTATGTCATATTCACCACTCTGCTGAAATCACCAACACTATTTTCATTCACTTATTAACTCATGTCTACTTTGTTTGGTTAACATCAAAGAAACTTCTACACATCTCTGCACGATTTTTTCATATTAGAAGTCAGATTATTCCACTGAGAGACTGGTGATATGAAACACTTGTTGAACTGTTGATGGTAGCTTAACGGTGATTCCAAATGTGCAAAAACAGAACTGATTCAGTACCAAGTGGTTTCGTATGACATTACTACCTTGTTTTAACTGATAAGTGCTGTGGGAATATGCACCGATTGTAGTTTATCAAAGTGTAATAGTATAGTATAGTATATTTATAGTACAATACAGAGAACACAGGAAATGTTACACTATTATTATTATTATTATTATTATTATTATTATTATATCATCATTATTATTATTATCATTATTATTATTATTACTGTTGTTATTATTATTATTGTTGTTATTATTATTATTACTACTGTTGTTATTATTATTATTATATCATTATTATTATATCATTATTATTATTATATGATTATTACTATT
>OMLP01027782.1:0-13805 GCA_900302685.1 Spondyliosoma cantharus | reverse complement strand
CTAAAGGGGTGTTTTTTTTTTTTTTTTTTTTTTTTTTTTTTTTTTTTAAGTGTTGGTGCGTTTTTCTATTTTTAACTGAAACCACATCAGAAATAGCAACAAAACGATTTAATTCACCTCATTAAAGTTCAGCTGTAAAACTGCCGGGCACAAGTTTAAGATGTCTTGTGATCTTTCCTTTCGCGTTAAAACTGCAGTCTAGCAACCGCTAAACCAGCGAGACAAATCTTCAGACCTCTCTCCGCTTGGCAACACATGTCGTAACGCTCAGTACGATTGCACTTTGCTGATGTGAAAGAACTTCCTCTATTTTGATAAAAAAAAAAAAAAAGGACACACAGAAGGGGTTTATTCACACGTTTATGCGCACATGCTCCAAGACTCGTACAACCGGGGGAAACATCTGGGACAATGTCAATTAAATGTTCCAAACACTTGCGTACTTCGTCTCTGCGGGCCAGCTGAACGTGAACAGACCCCCACCACTCCCATCAGAGGACCCACAGAAGACTCGCACACCAAACAAAGCTGCGTCTCCTCCAAGTCTGACGATGTACACATATCATGGTAACACATCAGCATCAACTATTAACCGCTTATTAGCATGCGTATTAGTTAAGAGTTTCTCCTCAGTGACCTCCTAATTACTGATGAAGTACTGATAGTGAGTAAGAAAGAAAGTTTTTGTACATTAATTACCATGCGAACATGTTTTTCTCAGTATTGGCCTTATATGTCGGTGGTGTATTCGATATCTCCGCTTTGGAGTTGTTCCAAGAAACATCATAATTTATGTTGCACCGCGGCTGTCATTGCAACCGACACAACACGCTGTTGGGATGTTGTTCTTCCTGGGAAAATTAGTAGTGATGTCATTTCAGTATGTGAAACAGTGACACAAGCCAGATCTGGAGCAAGCTGTTGTACCTGACTGAGACTGTCATTGAGTAGACTAGGGTTTGTATCCTATTCAGAACATTTATTATTATTTCATTGTTTTATTTTGACACTAAGTTTAGTTATTCTTTGTCATTTACTGTCGAGGTTGGGTTAGTATTGAGCAACAAAAATACTTTTGGACAATATGATTTGGGTTAAAACACACCCTTCCACAACAGTTTGGTCTTTTCCCCCCAGGTCGATAAGTACAAAGCTATTATAAAAACAGCGATGCCATGTTCAATTTCAATGATGGGTCTGGTAGCAACACCACAACTACAGCATTATCAGATCATGCTAAGGTGGTGGTACCACTAGAATAGTCATTCTCCATCAATAACAGTTAAGAAATATGGTCTAGTCTTATGAAACAAAACTACAAATGAAGTTGTTCTCGCTCATTCCAAAGTTAAGTCAAGTTCATAATAAATTCGCATGTGTCAAGCTACAGTGATTTTATTCTTTGCTACATAAAAATAGACGATATGGGTGTTATTAAGGTAGAATATTGTTTTACTTCCACCTTAAAAGCCCCATACTTAGCAAAACAAATGAAGATCTTATTTCACGTACGACAACTTTCTTTGAATTAGCAGTAATCAGGAGGTTATTATGGGAAAGTGCGCTGTTCATGGCATAAAACAGGCTACTAATACGCAGGCTAATAAGCCACGAGGTAATGGCTAATATGTGTCCCATAATCTAAAGCGTTGCCTGTATCTTGTCTAACTATGAAAGGTGATTGATAGGATGGATGGTAGAACCTGGATTTGTTCGACAACACTGTACTAAACATGCGTTGTTGAGCTTCTGAACAACATTTGTTGGTTCCACCCCTCCTTCAGTCCGTCTCCTGATACCTTCTTTCAAGTCTTCATCCCTCGTCCTTCGTCCAGCCTGTAACCATTACTTTTGCTATATTGGTTTGACTGGCACTCAGTCACTGACTCACTTTTCTGGTTGACTGAGTGGCATCAGATGTCTGTTTGTTTGATCCTTCGATCTGATTTTATCATGTCATATCTTGCGCCGAACGTTTGGCGACCGAACCGTGTGTGTTTTCAGGCTAGAGAGGCCGAAGCCCTTGCCTTGTAATCACCCTAAATGGGCTCAGACGGACGACCGCGCGTAGAGGAGGTTGTTAAACGACTGGCGTGCCTGTACTCTCTGCCTACGACGTGTGACTGCCTCTGCCTCCACAGCTAAACACATCCCTTTCTCCTCGACAGCACGTCTAACTCGCATGCGGCACATGTAATGAGTGCGACTCCAACCACAACCGATCTGTAATTCGAGCGGCTAATGTTACAGCGCTCCTCTTTCACGCACACACGCACTGGCGATATAAACGCACGTACACAGTCGCCCTTTACATGTTCGATGCTTTCCCTGTGACAGAATAAAACACGTGTCCGATCGTGGAATCCGTGAATATTGAGGGATGAAGTGCGACAGCCGCACTTGCACTCGCAGCCCTCTGCAGTGTTTGTTGTTAGAGCTCAGCTTACCGCCTGTGAGCGCGGTGCCCTCAGGTTCCATAAAAGCAGCAGCCCCACTGGCAGTCACTTACTGGTGTAGAAAACAGTGAGGATTATAATGGAAACTTGTAAAGAAAACATGAAAAGAAACCACTTAGGAGTTTATAGCACGCTGCTCGGAGGGGGAAATGATTCAGGCTGCTTGTTGGAGTCAAATAAAAAGCTATTAACTGGAACTGCCGCTTTCAGCAATGTTTGATGTTACTTCCTTATTTATATATTCAAGCAAACTTGATATTGTTTTGTTTTGTTTTTCTTCTTTTCGGGACGCGATGTGAAGTTTGACACCGTCGCTGTAACGCTGGACTTCTTGGCTTTTTTTTTTATATTTGACACTGTAATCATAAAAAAAAAAAGTCAGACGCGGCACAATCACAACGAGCAAATGAGCGTCGCTCCATCAAACAGAAAACAAACGGATAATTAAAACACGGATGGAAGCACGCTGACAAAGTCGATTTTTAAAGTAACTTACACGAATTAACCACTTTGTTACTGGCCACATGTGAGCAGATTGTAACGTGACTCGGGCTGGATTTTCCACAACAATCCAAAAGATGTGACTTTGTGCACGTTCTCGAGTGCCTCGTCTCAGCGCCTCTCTCCGCTCTGCTGACAAGTTGCTATCATTAGATCAGAAAGTCCAGTCATATAATCAAATGACCGGCTTCTAGCACAACACAGGAGGCCCACAGAGCCAGAATTTGAATTCTGAATGATCATTTCCATGCTTAAGTTTTGACCTAGACATAACTGAATGAATTTATACAGTTCTACCGTGTGAATCCAACTAAATAAAGAGGTTTACATCCAGTACAACTATCTCTTCCTATCATAGAATACGATAGGATGTGATATACTTTATTCGCCCGGTGGTGAAATGTGTCTTGGACTCAAATGCTGCGCACATAAATGCCTCCAAGTGACAGTAAAATAAACCAGCTGTATCAGTCATAACGCTAAATTGCACATATTACACCCACCCCATGGTAAAACACGTTGCGCATAACATATATTGCACACACCCCATATTAATAAACGTGAATCATGAATCCCCTCAGCCTCAAGCAGCTTTGTTTGAAAGTGTGAGGAGAGGAGGAATTTCTTTGGCAACAATATTCGGGTAATGTGACGAGGTGGCCTTGTTAGCAACATTAGCATTCACATGGAGTGTTCTTTGTGTCCACCTGTTGAATGCAAGTCCAGTGTATCCATTCCCCTTTTTTAAACTCTATTTTGGTGTCTTCCAAATCCTGAAGGGAACATCTGGCAGCTTCATGCTCAATTATGTTCAAAAAATAGTCTAACTTTTTATGGCGTTTGATGCTGGAACAGTAGCGGAGAAAGGCATTCTGGTATCACCAACTAGCATACTTATTTGAACCCAGAGCCTGATCTTTTCCTACACCTAACCAATTAGTTTTGATGCCTTAGCCTAACCAGACTGTGACCGTATCACAATGGTAACCGCTCGGGTTTATCTGAGCTTTATTTACTGAAAACTACTCCATCTGGAAACAAGAGAACAGTGAGACTGAACCAAAAGCAGTGGAGCCATTTGGCCGTAAATCAGAACAACAAGGATTAAAAAAAAAAAACCCTCTAAAACACTCAGTTAAACTGAGAGTCGGGTGATAATTCTCTGTGGGTTCGTCTCTATGAGCGACCTCCTCTAACATAACAACATTCAAGTGTTCGTGTGATCCATTGTTATTGTAAAAGTTATTTATCATGGCAGCTTTTATGTTCAACAACTCATTCAAGGCAATTTTGAATTTGGTTTTATGCCAGCGTAAAAAAAAAAAAAAAAGACTCAGACACTGAAATTACTCTGACTATAAATACGATTTGACTCACTATCTCACAATCTGCCCCCCCACGCCTCCACCCTACCCACCTTGACCACACAAGGCGGGGGAAGTGAGAGGGGGATGGCACTTAGGCACATCCTTATACGCCGAATGCCTGTTTTAGCTCTTGCCCCGCTCTGAGCCGGGCTCTGCGACGCGGGCCCCCGGAAGACTGGGAACAAATCAATCTAACAAATAATTCACTGGCTGCGGCACGCCCGGCTGAACTGATGGCAGAGGAAGTGACAAAATGAATTAAAGATTCAAAGGAAACTGTCACTTTGTGTTACAGAAACCGACTAAACAGGTTTATGCTTTTGCCGCCGAGAGTTGGGAAAGTGCTGAGAGCAAATTCACAAGCACTTGCACTGGCAAGGGAAGTAAAAGCATTAGGAGCAGCCCGGCGAGGGTGGACACAGACACAGTGACGGAGAGAGAGAGGGAGAGAGGAGAACAGAAAGAGAGCGAGATTCTCCTATTTCTGTCTATCCGTGTCTTGCCTGGCGTCCTCTTTAGCCTAGTTTTTAATGCAAGCTAAACGGGAATGAACACGGGCCCATAAAAAGTTATCAGGATCCATCAGCCGAGAGATACGTGGCAGAGCCAGAGAGGATCCGAGCAACATCCGATGTAGTAAAGTTAGACACCAAAACAAACACAGACGCAGGAGCCCTGAAAAACTTTGTCGAAGCATCAGATTTGAGAAAAGCTCTCCAAGAATATTTGAACGGGCAAAGTTCCAATGCCCGAAAGGTGTTTCATTTTACTAGAAGGAAAAGGTTTCGCGCGTCTTATGTAACGTAGATGAACGTATTGTTGAAAACACCAGTCGGCGTACATAAGCCTCGTGTGAGAGTAGGTCATTTGTTTTTGTTTTTTTTATAGGCAGTCACGTTAAAAAAGTGCATTAATCTCTGCAGTTCCATATAATCCACGTCACTAAGTCGCTCTCAATGGAAGCGCTGCCCTGTCACAGTAGCTGCACGCGATAGCAGCTGCAGCACGTTAACTTGTATCAATTTTTTAGCTTCTGTGGAGCGGAACGTATCAACATGTAACAGATGAATCATCAGACTTAAAGAGGTTGTTTATGTCAGTGGTTTTGGAGTTTCTGCACCCGAGGCAAACCAGGGATGCCAGACAACCAGCAACTGCCTCTGCTAATAATGACAGCCTTTCAATGAGTCAGTGAGGAGTGAAAGTGAGACCAGCGGTGTGTAAAGCATATACTGTAGTTAAGAAGTGTTATTTTTTTTAATTACCACAGGAGCGACAGGAAACAAAGTCCTCAATGAGGCCTACCAAACTGTGATTTGTGTTGCACGCAGATTAAGGAGAGCTTAAACTATGATAACACCCCCTCCAGGAACTATCTGTCGCGTTCAATCAGGTTGTTGGTTTATGATGGGGAATTCCATCAACAATTCAGTGCCACTGTCTGAAAGGGTTCTTAGAAAAAGCTTGGTGGAAACACTTTGGGCGTCGTTAGAGCGTCATGATGCACTTCATCCAAACATTTGAGGGTGCTTGAACTTGATTTCATTTTCGAGCCATGCCTGTCAGACAATTACGTTTTGATGCAACATTTGCAGGAAGGACTAATGACAGTTAAAGGTCGGGAAGGCAATTCTTGAGAAAGATCGTTAACATTTCGGGACCCAAGACACCGGTAACTTCCTCTAGAATCGCCTTCCCAACCTTTAAACTTTGACCACGATCTTCCTCCTCTTCCTTTGGTGGATTTGAAAGCAAACTCATGACTCAAACTACCTAACGACACTCGGCGCTGTTCATCCATCCAGGAACCCTTTCTACTAAGAAACTGATGCCTTTTCCAGTCAATAATCTGGGATGAGTCCATCTGAAGGCTTCCCAACTTTAGAGATCCTCTTTCATCCTTTGTCGCCGACTTGCAAAGCTCCAGGCACAACAAAGCGTCGGAGGAAACTGATCTGCATGAGCTTTGGTAATCTCGAGGTGACTAACCGCTTTTAAAGCTACCTGCTCTTTTGTACGGGCTATTGAGGAGGTACAGCAAGGCTGTCAGAAAGTGGATACCGCTCTGCTAGTCACTAGAGATAAACTGCTTGGACTCAGTTCCTGTGAGGCAACATTGAAGAGTTGTATACAGTATATAGTGGGAGATGATCCCTTTTGATTATCTGTGTGTGGAGAATAATAACACACGGATGCTTATTTAGGACGTGCATCTTTGTGGTCACTAATCTTTCTAAGCCGATCCTTTCAAGGTGTTCAATCAAAGTGTGTTTGAGGGTGAAACCACAGCCTGTTTGAAGACCAAACTTTTTGAACGGCATGCCTGCACTGTATTGTTTGGTGCTGCAGGTAGCCCATAGTGATATCTTACCTCTGTAGCACACCTCGCAGCCCTAAGGGTGTCTTCAGCTCCCTCTAATCATCTTTTTGCATTTGGTAACATTTAAAAAAATCTGCAACAGTGTGCTTCCTCAAGTGCTGTAACTCAGATTGTAAATGGAAGATGTGTGAAATGGTTACAAGAAAGGCAGATGCGAATTCAATTGAACTGTACCCTTCCTGCGTTGACAATAAAACTGACCTCTTTTGAAGACTATGCTGTCGTAGGGTATTTTGTTCCTAGTCTCCAGGCTGGAGCAGTTCCAGCGGTGCCCTCTGAACTGGTGCTGGCACTCGTGGATGGCAATCTGGATTCCCTGGATTGCAGAAGCTGTCACGTCTGGGTTACGCATGCACACCTCCAGCTGGCGCCGCGTCAAGCCAGGCAGTGTCAGACACACCGTGTTGGCATTCAGGATCGGGTCGATGTTGGGGAGCTTCAGGCCCAAAATTTCGTTGGAGTCTACCCTGCATGAAGAGCACGAGGGGTCAGGTTATTGACGAGACAAACGTTCAACTCGTAAATCTTTTGTCTCCGTTCGAGTCACTCTTGTGGTTCACAGAACTCTACCCGTGACTTGTTAGGTTTCTCGTTAATGACTCTGGGTGTCACACCAACGCCCAGTTCCCACAATACCAGACAGACGCCCTGTTGATGGTCCCCACTGATTCTTGCAAAACCATCTCCACATGCCGCCGAGGAAAATGCACTCCGACAACTTGTTTTTTTTTTTTTGTTTTGTTTTGTTTTCCAGATTTATTATCTTCACGATCCTGCAAAGTTGTCGCCAATAAATTACTTACACATGAAAGGTTCAGCGGGCGATTCCAGAGAGTTCATACCGGTTTGACGGCACGCACCAAACCTGCTACAAACTGTCCATAAATGTAGCGTTAACTCAGGCTTTATCTCCCGATCTTCACCTTGAGGTTGACTTAACAGGGCGAGATAATAGTGACAGGGTGGAACAGGTGAGTGGAAGGGAGCAGCATCCACCTTGTTGGTGTGAATCCAATACTTAGCAGAGGAAAAGCAACTTCCCTCCCTCGTATCTGCTGTAAAATCAGCAAGCGTGTAAATACGGTGACTTCTTTCCCCCCTCTAAGGTGTGTCTCTGCACTCGACCGTCTGCTGCCTCTGTTGCAGATCAATCATGCGAACAGCAGTAATTCGGCTGACAGCGGTCAAAGCTCCTTTTCTACTTCACAGAGAAACGGTAACAGCGGTAACGAGGAAAACACAGGCTGCGCTGATGACGGCTTGAGCGCAGAGAAGGTGCCCCGGCTTTTTCTTGCCATTATCATTACAAGTAAAACACCGGGTTGTGTGCCTGTCTCTGCGTTTGTATGACTGGGACGCACAAGTAGGGGGGCATGAATGGCTGTGGGAACACACACACTCACACACACACACACACACACACACACACATCAATTTACACACATGCTCAAGCACACCCTGACATGCACACACAAATACCAGGTGTAGGGAGGAGTGTAACACACACACACACACGCACAGAGAGTGAGAGAGTGAGAGAGACACAGCTGCAGAAACTTTGCACACCATTTCTTTCCATAGTTTCATCAACATGTGTAACATCTGTATGTTCCTCTTTTCCAAAGACTTCAAAGTTCACAAATCACCTCGTGCTACTTTCTGGAAAAAGAAGAAAAGAAAAAAAAAGCAGCCGGTTGCTCTGGATTTGAGTTGCAATCATAACAAAAAAAAAAAAAAAATTCCACTTGATCCTAACATGAACATGTCATGCATGCTGGTGCCCTACTTTTTTCTAGGTGGCACTTGCACGTCAAACTGTGTGTGAATCTGCAAATCCAGTTCGGCTTCTGTTGCTACCTGTTGTGTTTCCTGCTTTGAGAAAGGGGGACCTGTTTCAACAACTGTCTCTCCAAAGGGAAACTTTTAAATTGATTGGCAGCATTGTTTGGTGAAGGCATGGGAAGCAGATGACAGAGAGTGATAAAGGCTACAGACAGTCACACTCTTCATGTCTGTGTTTCTTGCTTTCATTTGTTGATTTCAAAGCACATGTTGAGGGGTTATGTAACTTTTTGCTTACAGGAAAGAAAAAAAGTTGACTTTCTACACCGTTAAAGTAGATAATTATTTAATTTGCAGTATCCTTTTTTTAAAAAAAAAATTTTAAATACAGCTTTATGAAATAAAAGAACCACAGACGCTCTTTCACCAACACAGAAATTAACTTTTAACTTTTTCTTTTCTTAACTTTTGAATTCACAACTTATTAAACTCAACTCACCTTTCATCCAAGAGACAGATAATCACCAGGACGCACGTTATTCTGAGCACCGAGTGTTCCATGTTGTGCCTTGTAATTATGGAAAAAACAGAAAAGAAAAAAGTTTCAAAAAGAAAAAGAAAAGAAAGAAAGAAGAGGAGGCTTTTAAAGTCCCATATTCCGCCTTTTAAAAATAAATCAAAAGTTTAGAAGATTTGTGTGGAGGGAGGGAGGAGGGAGGTCAGGTCAGGTCCGGCTATAAGCGCTGGCGCTGGACTTGACAGCTCCGAGGTCCCCGCGTCCAGATGTGCCAGCCAGCGGCGGGATACTCATTCAGAAAAAAAAAAAAAAAAAGTTTCATCAAGCCTCTCAACTGACTGAATGGACGGAGGTTTTGCTACAAGTTTGAGGAAATGTTGTCTCCCTCACACGCATCCGTACACATCCCGGTGATCTCCGCCAGCGTATCTGCGTTAGTATAACATCCGAGAGGGAGAGAAGAGAGACAGCCCGAACCGAGATAGGCGCTCTAAATGAAGTCTGCTTGACTAGTGATGTTTCGGTGCGCACCGATAGTCCTCTAAACTCCTGCACTTAGCGCTCCGCCAGCCCACTTTTTTTTTTTTCTTTTTTTTTTTTTTGCGTCAGCCGGGGACTAGGGAAGCGCCGAGGGAGGTCAAGTGCCTCGTTAAAGCAGGATAGAGATCCTTTCAGATAAGGAACAGAGGGAACACTTAGCCCCTGTGAGGGGGAACATTTATACTCAGCGGAGGAGCGGTGCTGAGGATGAGGGGGATGAGGGTGGAGAGCGTGTTGGAGGGAAGTGGAGATCACTTTTGTGAGATGATGAGGAGGAGTTGAAAGAGGAAGCCCGTAGGTTTATTTTGAAAAAAAAACCAGTTATTTATGATGATCAGATTGACCTTTCCTCTATGTGTGCGCACCTTTTTTTGTACCCTGCAGTGATGGAAAAGTATCTACACAAGTAGCATATTTGAATAAAAGTTTCATTTTTCCATTTTCTGCAACTGTATACTTCCACTCCTCTACACCTGGGAGGGAAATGCTGTACTTTTACTCCACTACATGTATTTGATAACTCTACTTACCAGTAACTTTGTAGATTACAGGCTGCATCAGAGCCAAAGAAGCGTATGTTAAATCATTCTATGTGGCAATCGATTGAAACAAAATACTCGTTCAATAATCGGAAAGCCCACAGTATACAACACATGCATGTAAATAAATGTGTCATTTACTTTTACTTGTACTTTTAATACTTTTGTTATTTGCTGGAAAATGACTTTACTTTGGTGAATTTAATGTCAGATACTTTAAGACTTAAATTCAAGCACTATTCATACGGTTGGCTTTCATCTTTATTGAAATAATCTATATCTTGTTGATACTTTTACTCAAAGTTTACCCGGTATCCTGCTGTGACAAACAGAGCTGACTACTGGAGAACATTTTATATTTATATATAGAAGGAGTACTTTTACATGTTTTTACTTCCACAGAGTTCAGGGACTCTCAAGTAGCTTCAGTGTTGAAAAGTAACTAAGTACTTTTACTCATGCACTAAGTACAATTTTGAGGCACTTGCATTTTACTTGCATATTTCCACTTTCTTCAACGTCGTACTTCTAGTCAGCTTCAATTCAGCGGGAACTGTTGAAGCTACTTTTTTTACTCCATCACATTTACTTGACAACTTCAGCAGCTAATTACTTTCCGGATTCAGATGAATCCATTAACAATATACAGTATAATCATCAACTTAATTCTGATAATATTTAGACTTTTTCACAAATTCACAAATTTTCAGTATATAAACTAATAGAATATAAAGATTAACACGTGATCTGAGCTCTGCATTTAGCAGCTGAGCAGTTTCACACTGTGAAATGCTACTTTTAAGTAAATGAGTCAAGCGCTTACCACTAAACAGGCATACTATAATATATATTATAGCAGTAGATGTCAAAATACCCTGACTTTAAGTCCCTTGTATGGGTCAAGCTCCAAAAAACATTATATTTAGAACTTCCTATAGTGCAGTAGCGTCTTTTCATCACACCCTCCCTGCCTGGAAACCTGTGTTTACATCATCTACACATGCACATTATACAACTTTTCCTCACAGGCTGAGTTTCACTCGACAAGCACAAGTAAATAGGTCAACTGATACTGACGTGAAAAAGCAGTGGGGTTGCCCTTTAGCACATTTTACACATTTTAAACCCTGGATTCCAGTAAACCAGCATCTATTAAAAAAATATGAAGTGTGTATCAGAGGCGGGTTGGTGAAGTTTGAATCATATTAATGCGCGGACCCTCGTGTTCCCTGTGAACAAAGTCTCGTGAAAGAAATTAGGGCTTGTTAAAACTGTCGGCTGAGGTTCCCATTGCTCTCTAACCTTGCCTGTGTGTCACGGCCTTTAATCTTTCCATTTAAATGACTATAAAGTCAAACAAAAAGCTCCCTTGTTGATGAAGACCACATGATATCACTCATCTCAGTGCTTTATGAGTAGCCTAGAATAAAGATTCAGAGACCACAAATAAAAAGGTTTCCCCCCCCCCGACAGTGGAGGGAAGCAAGCTTTCTGCCAGCGCGGAGTCACCAGAGCAGTAAAACACTACACGAGCTTAGCATTCAGACGCAATTAAGTTGCCATACACAAATTTAGGAGATCAGGGAAACAATCCCACATCAAATTTGCTCCCACAGAGATTTATCACAGCACCCTGATCTGAGAGATTTGGCAGCGACGGCGACTTTGTGCTTAATTATTTCAAGGCATGTAAGGAAAGCAGGCTTGTTAGTCGACTTAGTGGTTTGGTGGCGGTGACTTTGAGTTCGGTTCTGCAGCAGGATGTGTCGAGGGCTGTCATCCCCAATCTTTGTGTGTCTCTCTCTCTCTCTCTCTCTCTCTCGCTCTCATCATGACTGATGATAGCACGACTCTCTGAATCACAGTTCCTTATAAACATGACTCACACTTTGCTCCCATGTCACCACTTGGGGAATCGAAAACAGCAGCAGAGTCGGGCTGCCGCTGTGCCGCGTTTGAAACCCAGTGAGGCAGCTCCATAAACTAAATCACGAAAAGGTGTCGGAGATTATGTCTTTCTCTCTTTACCGGAAAAGGGTCCGGCTGTATGGAACCCCTTAACTGCCGGATAAAAGACACGACTATGGATGAAAAATATAGTCATGATAAAGATAAAAACTCACATGATGTGGAAGTGAAACTTACAAGATAAACATTTTCACTTCTGAGTCAACATTATGAAATAATAAATAAAACATTTGATGTAAAGCAAGACTATGCAACTTTTAAAAAGGAAGAAATTACACTCTTCTTCTCTAAAAGTGGTCAGTAAGCTCAGTGGTTGCTGCTGCTACAGCCTTACCTGGTCTGGTTTGACCAGTAGCTTAACATGGCTAATAGTAGCTAATGCTAATAAACTTTAGCAAAATATTGTTATGTGACTAAAATTAATCAGACACTTCGATTCTCTTTAAGAGACCTGTTTTATAAGTGATTAAAAGCAGATCTATGATTTATTTTGTAAATTATCTTTGTGTCTCATTTTTACTTTCCACTTCCTGTCTTTGTCTTTTTCCTGCCCCTTTTCTACATAGATCTGTGTTGCATTAGTTAATCATTCCTGTGTATTTATGCCTGTGTTTTCCCCTCAGTCTTCGTTGGCTCATATGTTTCTCATGTGTTCCTGCTTTTCCTCCATGCTGTCTGGTTTGTCTTCAATTTTTAATTTCTCTTTGGTTTCTTGGATTCTCCTTGTTTCCGACTGTTTTGACTTTGAATATCAGCTTATCATTAAAGTTAACTTTTTGTTGTTTTACCCGCCTCACTATTTATACAAACCTTGATAAAATCTTTATAAAACAGCTGCTATTTGAGCTTAAGTGGAGAAGAGTATCAAAGTCATCAAAATGTTGGCTATACAGCAACACGCAGATTTGCCAACATAGCAAACTTTCGTTGGCATAAACTAGTGTTTATGTTGAAACATTAAACTTTCATGAGATGTGTTATTTATTCTTTGAAAAGCGACACAGTCAAGCTCTAAAAGGTCCAATGGTTAGATTATCGAGTCTCATTTAAGTATTTGACGAGCTGGGAATGAAGCTCAATAATCGACAATCTTAACAATTGTACATTTGAATAAGTCAAAAGCTCTGAAACTTTTAAAAATGATCCAAAATGTTTGTTTACATAATTTGTCATGATAAAAAAAATAAAATAAAATAAGTCAGAAATAGAATTGAAATAAATAACAAATTATGAGACAAGTCGACATTTCTACTTGCTTTTACTACTTTTGGGGCGTTTGGATATTTGCTTCCATTGAAAATCTACTTTCATGTGAAAGTCAGTTTATACCCAGATTGTCACTGACCTCAAATCACATAACTAATGAGTCAAAGTGCTTTAAACAAATATCATTACGACCTAAAAGCTCCCCCTGTTTCTATTTAAACACAGAATGTGTCACTGCTGATGACTTTGGGGCCTATTTTTTATTTTTTTACTGCTAAATGACAAGTGTAGGTCCCAGCAGGGCCACAGTACTTTTTCACACATGTTACATATTCATGCCACGGCCTATGTCACATTACTCAAAATGAAAAGTATATTGTGCACACACACACACACACACGCTCACACACACACACACACACACACACACACACACACATGCACACACACACACACACACACACACACACAGACACACAGACACCTTTAATTGTTTCCCATTCTTCACCGGAGAGCATGTTCCTGTTGGGTTATTAAAAATGATGTGGG
>OMLP01027780.1:31859-57649 GCA_900302685.1 Spondyliosoma cantharus | reverse complement strand
GTTGCACGAGTTTCCCGGCAAACCCGTAATACTGATGCACAGGACACAACACGAGAAATGGAAACCGATGAGAAGTTGATGTTGGGTTCGGTGGGCGGAAATATTAGTTTTAAAAAACTACCGGGTGGAAACCTGGATAAAAGCACAGTGCAAATTGTGCAAGAAAGAATTTGCCTATCACCGGAGCACTTCAGCCTCCGCTGCCACCTCAATGCCAAACATGTTGCAGCTAGCACAGACAACGCTCCTAGCTCCAGCAGGCAGTGTCGCCAATCCACACTAGACAAGATGACAGGGCTCAGAGCCAAAATGAGTAAATCCATGACTGACAAATTAACAAACGCACTGGCGAAGTGGATTCTCTGTGGTACATTCTGGAATGTACTGTACTAAGTGATGTTTTTCATTTTAAAAACAAATGTGTTTAAGACATAGAAAGTTTACAAAAAGTCCTGAAAAAGCTTGAATATCGCTAACTTGAATTTAAGTTTGTGCCTTGTGAACAATCCAATCATTATATTCTTTATTCATATTGCACTTTGTTAACATTCAGTGATGAAAATAAAGCTCATTTATGTGTCTATTCATTGATTCAGTCATACAAAATCCATTTAAATTGAATAACGTTCTTCTTCTCGTGTCAAATATTGATATGCGATTAATTGAGATTAATTAATTACAAAGCCTCTAATTAGTTAGATTAATTTTTTTAATCGAGTCCCGCCACTAATAAATATACACGTGATAATAGTGACATCACATATGCATTGATGATACATATGTGGACTGGAGATGACAAACAGAACAGCTGGAGTGGGCAGTCACACAGTCACACACACACACACACACACACACACACACATTATATTTGCGTCTGAGAGCACACACACGCTTGCGTTGTCACAATGAGAAGTGACGACCCTGAGGCTTATATAAACACTTCACAGATGTATACAGATCCAAAGATGTTGAGAACAACATTTAACCTCAAGCAACTACGAACCACTCCGCAATCGTACGACTGCACACGCACACACTCGCAGGATCAATTACTTTGAAGAGCCCTGAATTTTAGCGCCATCATGAGGACAATATCCGAGTTGGTCGCCACCTTACTTTATAACTAAGTACCTGCTGAATTGATGACGTTCTCGCTCCCTCAGCTCTAGCTTAGTGTTTTAATCAGCAGATGTTAGCATGCTCAATTGCCCAAGCAAACTATAGGGTCACTGCCTCCACTGCTAACTGAGCCGTGAGATAATTAGCTAACGGTAGCTAGCTAGAGTCAAGGCTAGCTAGCAGATTAGCAGCAGCAGTTGGTTGCTCTGGTGATATGCTGCCCTCTATATTTTTGGAGGTACATCTTTAAGATTGTATTATTCAAGCGATTTCCACGCAAGTTGCTGCAATGTTTTTTGACATTTTGAAAAATAAGTGAGCCTTTAAATACATATATGCAATTCTTTTAAGCCAAACACCCCTGAAAAGATTCATGGTTAGCATTTCAAAAAACTAAAATCAATTTTCTTTAGCAAAAAGGAGCCCACAAAGCTTTTGTCATTCACAAGAAACAATATGTAACATTACGACGCAGTGAATACGTGAATTTGGTGACCCGAATGCAGACGTCACTCTGATATTGCAACGTTCTCCACCCACTCCTCTCAATCTCCCCGGTGTAAGACGACATCTCCATGTTGCACGCTGCTCAAAGTCTATAAAGTGCTCTGATGGCAACTTAAGACTTTGGCGACCGGCGCATCACTTTTCCAGCACAGTATTTCTTCCAGTATGCAAGGAATGCACCTCTAACACGCACTCACAACTTGGAACAAGAATGTGGCAGAAAACACGAGAATTTTATCATCAATACTTTAACAGCTCGCCGTTAGTTAGAATACACACACTGACACACCGAGTCCGTCAGGAGCAAGCAGCGCGCTACAGAGAGGTGACAAGTTCCCTTCCAACTGTGAGGCCCCGAGAAGAGACCAATGAATATTTAAACATGTAATATATTTCACACACACATGCAGTATGCACACGCATTATAAATTAATGAGTATATCCAGATTCTTGTTAGTGTGGTGACCCAAGTCAGTGT
The DNA here is from genome assembly GCA_900302685.1 of Spondyliosoma cantharus. NCBI lineage: Eukaryota > Metazoa > Chordata > Actinopteri > Spariformes > Sparidae > Spondyliosoma > Spondyliosoma cantharus. The sequence continues at coordinate 55,545 of OMLP01027780.1, read as the reverse complement.
CGGTGTACTGTATCAGTTGTGTGTGTGTGTGTTTGTGTGTGCGCGTGTGCGCATGTTTGTGTTTGCATGATGAGTGACAGCTAAAGTCACTGCACAAAATTTGATATACGCAGCCTGCTGCAAAATGACAACAGTAATTTTATGGATGTGTGGACTGATACAGACACACACACACACACACACACACACACACACATATAATATTTGCTGATCATGAAGCATCGCCAGAGGTGAAAAACAACTCAGAGAATTCCAATAAATAAATCAATTACGTATCAACCAAATCTTTAAAAAATCACTGAGGTGAAAGTCTCGCAGCAAGTCCAACTTTGGCACGAGCTTCAGTTGGCAGAAAACGAGCTTAAACAGTTCAAGAGGTCACAGCACCCAGCTAATAAAACGGCGGCGTGATGATTTAATGGGCGCAACAAAGGGAGAGAAATGGATGCTGCATTCTGGATCACAAAAGGCGACTTGAAATAGTTATTGCCGTGTTTAATTCCCAGCGTTTTCTTACTCAAGCTGCAGAAGAATCAAGATGAACAAACTAAGACGAAAAATGTAACTTTCAGGATCAGAGCTGGTAGACATAGGTGATGGCAGAGGAGAATGGGCTGTTGAACACGCACACACACACACAGACACACATACACACACGCACACACGCACGCACACACACACACACCCTTGCTAATGAGAGCTAGAGGGTGAGCTATTGCTCCCTTGTCCTCCATGCTCAGCTGCAAACAGGATAAACATGGACTTAACCACAATCCTCAGAGGGATGTGACGACCTTTTCTAACTTTACTGCTGAGTGTCTGTGTGTGTGTGCGTGTGTGTGTGTGTTTATAATTCAAGTTCATGACATTATTAACTCTAATGGGAAAATTGCCCCGACAGTAAACTAGACACACTCACAGCAGCATCAACACAAACATGCCATTCAGGACTCACAGAATATCAAATCATTTAGAAAATAAAACAGCCTGTATGTATAAATCTGTTGGTCTTTGGGCCTCGTGAATCATGAGACTGTTCCACGCTGGTTTGGTTTGTGCCACAAATAAAGAGGAGGTCGCTGTTTTCCTGAGCTTTCCTGAGCTTTCCTGAGCTTTCCCCTCCGCGCCGTGTCGGATGTCCTTGCATTTGAATGGAAGTGTGAACCAGCAACAAACACGCAAGTGTGGCTTGAAAAATAACCCTCAACATGGTTTTCTGCTACTGCCTGTTGTTCTGCTGCTTATTACGAACTCAACTGCAGAGAATGAAATAAAAATCCCATCCAGAGTGAAGGAACTGCATCAGAGAGGCTGAGCAGAAACCACACTGCTAATAGCAACGGACGACAACGTGGACGAGATGTGATCTGTGGGGTCAGGCTACAAACCCGCTATTTATAAGGTGATCGAGCAAATGACACTGTTACTACCGAGTACCGATTCACGTTAAATCAATCAGCGCCTACTCTTGGTACCTGATGGCGCTTAGGGTTAGAGAGAGAAAGAGAGAGAGTGAGACGTCACAGTGAGTCAGTATTTGTAATGCAAAATACAAAGCTAACAATAATCAATAAATGAATTATGAGTGAATAAATAGTATCTGCTCCGGCAGTCCGAAGCCCTCCAGAGCAGATACGTGGACTTCTACTCAGTAATTTGGCTGAATTTAGCACCAAGCAGACAGGAAGTCACCGAAACAACAACATAACATCCGGTTACTTTTCAAAATAAAACACCCCGTGTTGACGCCAGCACACAAATCTCAATAAAGAGACAAATACAAGCTCTTCTACTAATCCTTCAGTCAGGAACACTTCCTGTTGTACTTACCTATAACTGCGGTACTGCAAAACCAGATCAGAGCCTGAGAGTCCTTTTTATTTATTGTTTCTGGTTGTTTTGTTTATTTTGGATATTTAAAATGTCTTCTTCACATTCCAATTCCAATGTTAAATATTCTTCAGAAATAAATGTTTATTGATCTTTGAAAGGGTGTACTTGCATTATTATGCCATTATCATTATATTAGTTGAAAAATGGTCTCAAAACAGCGATATTATCGTTTATCGCGATAATTTCTGGGACAATTTATGGTCCAGCAAAATTTGTTATCGTGACAGGCCTAGCCAGAGACACAAATCCTCCTCCTGCTCTCATCTCTTTTCACTCCTAGCAGCCTGCTGTTCTGTTGGTCGGAGCATACCGACAATAGCTGCTAACATCGCTCTGTCCACAGCCTTCACCATATCTCTTTGCCTTTTATCTCTCGTTTGCCCTATAATAACACTTTTACTGTCACCCAGATACGACAACAAGCTCGTCTTTCAGTGTTTGGCACACTAATGCACCCACACAGACGCTGGCCATTTGAAGGCTTTAACCTGTGACCTTCCAGCTGCAGGACGGTCTTTCTAACTGCCAAAACGGCACTGCCAAGCTGATGAAAGGAGGAGGAATGAGATTGTCGGACCACGGCTGCCACCTCCTGCTTTCCAATTCCTCTCTCTGTGGGTTCGTACGGCAGAAACACTGTGAGGAATATTCGCTCATCGTGTCGCTCGCGCCGCTGCTAGGTCTCTCCAATACGCTTCGCTGCGGGTTCACATCGGGAGAATGATTCGTCTCGCTGTCCTCCTCCATTTGTCTTCACCGTAGGCTGGCAAAAGAAAAATGCCGTAAAGGAATTGTTCTCAATTTTTCCTCCTCTTGTCTTGCTCCCTTGTCCTCTAGTTCTTCATTTGTGTTTTTCACACAGTATCTCTCTTCAAGAAACCTGTGGAAGACAAATAGTGTTTGTTGGATTCCAGCAGAGTTTATATCTGAATAATATATTTGGCAAGCAGTGGTCCTGGTGAGAGTGGTGTCAGGCTGCTGCTGATGAATTCAAAAGAAAAATCTCGGAATGTGGAAATGCAACGGAAGGAGTTTACGTGACTGAAGCTTTTGTAAATCAGAGAAATGTCAATTTCTTGTCTGAAAGACTGTTGCAGTCTTATCGTCATCCAGTCTGCGCCAGTTACTCGCAGAATATATAGCTACTTTCTTTATTCTTAGGCTTTCTTGGTAAGGTAGCTGCCGGTCAAGCCAGCTCAGTGTGATGGTAAATGTCCAAGTCCAACACCGAACTCGACAGCCCTGTATCACACTTCAATTTAAGCTCACCAGACCAGGAAGTTAGCCGGCTCGGTCGGTGGAAGTCTCTGGTGTGCACAGAAGTACGGGTAATATCGTGGCCGGGAAGTTGAGCTTCAAAAAAACGGCACTTTCTAACATACACGATGGCTGCATTCCATTTAGGAGAGTTTGTTCCAGGGCTCTGGTAAAATGCATGCTCGCTCAAGAGACATGACGCACTGGGACGCTTAATAGAGTGGAGCCATCGTTAATGTTTCTGGCCACACCTGTGCTTGTCCTGTGTGAGCAGGGTCTAAATGCTGTACAGCTGGTTTATGTTTTCACCTCGTCTAACTTTTCGAGGAAGGGCATGTCGAAAAATATCGATGATATAAATATCGCATCAGAATGTGAACATGTTGACGGCTGGTGTGGAGCGAGCGAGACGGTCTCCAGTTTGTTCTTTGGCTTGTATGTACACCCTGCAATCCCTCTTCATATAATCTAGCTTTAATGTAATTTTAGGAAGCCTTTGATGAAATGATGTGACGGAAAAGTTCCTTTTTTTTTAAAAAATCCCAGCCTCTCTTGTTCCATCCCCCTCCTCTGCATGGAGAATGAATCTGTTGCAGTGCTTTCCCTCTCTCGCTCTTCCTCTCACAGTTTGATAGCTCAGAGAGAATGTGCTAAAGGAATCTTCTTTGTTTTGCGTATGTGTGGCAGCGCTCTCTCTGTGTGATATCCTATGTAATAACTGTGCAAAATCAAAAAGTTGCTGTCTGCGTACTCAGCAGGTGTGTGTGTGTGTGTGTGTGTGCGCTCCCCATCCCTGCCGGTTAAATGACATCCCAGAGAGGGGCTCGAGGATGAGAATTGGAACCGGGTTACTCATTCATTTCAGAGGACTGGGATTGTGGTTAAGAAGAAAAGAGAGAGGGAGGGAGGAAGGTGCTGAAATGGGAAGAAGATGGAGGAGAGGAAACGGAGCCAACCGCGTGGATAAGTCACGATGTGGAGGGAAAAACAAGGCAGAGAGGAGAGAAGAAAGGGAAATGGAAATGGGGAGATGGAGTGGAAATCAAAGCTTAAAGGCAGGAGAGAGGTGGAGGGAACACAGAGGACGCGCAGGAAGGAGGTTGTGGAAAAGACTTTAAAAGGAGCGAGCGAGAAGTGAGGAATCAGCAGAGCATTCATCCAGAACATTTCCCCTTCAGTTTTTTCCTCCCATTATCAATTTCCACAGGATTCAGGTGTCTTCTGTCTGCTTGGAAGAGACATTTTTGGTGTAGCAAAGTGTCCCTAACTTGTTAAATGATGTAATCAAACCGCGTCAAAAAGTTCAGTTAGATCGACACAGGTGTTTTATCTCGCTTAAACACGTCTCACGTTTTCACAAAGTCAGTCACAAAATAAAAGCTGTAAATGTTAAAGCAGCATTGATAGATTTCCTTTCGCCTTTGCGAGGAGCAGAACATGTCGTAAACACAGCGTTCATACGCTGAATGAAGTTGATATAGTGAACGTTCAGGCGCTCTCGTCTCTCTTCTCCGCTTCAAGTTTCATGCCAGTATCCAGGAAAAAAAAAGGCAAATGGGATTCAGAGAAAAAAGAAAACGTGAATGATAAGAAGCAGGGAGAGAAAAAGGCACTAGTTGCGCTGAGCGAAACGCAAATTTGCACGTAAATAATTGCATGATACCTTCCGTTTCGACTGGCAGCGATCACTGTCACTGACGCCCTTCGTGCCTCCTGCTGTCAGAGCTGACTCCTCTCTGCCCTGTTATTTGTCAGCTGTTCAACAGCCGTGATACTCGGCCTTCGCCGGCAGGAAATAGAGACGGACAGAGCTGCAAATTATACACGGGGGACACTCTGCCAAGCTGCGTGATTGTCAGAGCCGCGGCTAATGACTTGTATGGCCCTCCGTGTTTTGTGATAACCAAAAAGAAATCCTGGGTTACTTCGGTTGGTTTATGTGGGGTGACCGAGGCATGAAGAATCAACGTGAAATGAGAACATACTTTACTTCTGCCTGCAGGTCTGTACTACGGTCGTATTTACAGAGAGGGATACTGTCGTGTGAATTTGGGTTTTCTGCATGCTGTTGCTTTACCTTAGTTTACAGTGCACTGCAGTGGCGTGCGGTGAGGCACTGACTGGAGTCGGATGCAGTGGTACCTTGACTTCCGAGCGTCCCAACTAACACATTTTTCGAGATGCGAGCCCCCGCCGCTAAGTTGGCGTAGCGGACGCCTCAGTGAACGCCGTAACATCCGCCCTCTGCGCAGAAGAAGAGCACGCAGCGACGTGGAGCTCCGCACTGCCCCCTATCAGTGCGGCGCCGTACTTTCTGCCTCACCCTGTGCATTTATGACAGACTGTGGAACGTCAGCATGTGTAGTACAAACATGTATAATGGCGATATAAAGAGAGACAGCAATGGGCATGTGCCAACTGCCTGCGTCAGTCAGTGTGTGTGGCACAGCGCCGTCAGAGGTGGGGCACGGCTCATCGCTGCCTCACCTCGCCGCTCTCTCGTGCATTTGAACAGGAAATGCTTAAATGTAGCGATTTTTGACCATAGAAATGTTGAAATCGAAAAGAAAGCAAATTTATAGAACAGTCATGAGCTTAAGTACGAATTTCCTCCTCTTAATGATTGAATAAACCGCAAGTTTTTTTTAAATGATATTTAGTGCCTCACCTGCCTCCCCTGACTGCACGTCACTGGTGCTCTGGCCTATGGTAAAGATTTTGTCATCATTTCTCACCGGAATCGGCAGCAGCCAATTTCAGCTGTAGGCGCTGATGGAGAGCAAAATGTTCTTGGCTGTTAGGTTTCAGTTGTTTGTGTGAGATACCGTGCGTTTGTCCCCATGTGTCCGCAGTGCAAATGACACCGTTGACCACAAGTCAGAACATTTACCGAGAAAGCAGAACGATAATTGGTGCAGCGAAACCTCCAACAGCGCCTGCGCAGCCCTGTGGTGCTGGGTCTGGCAAATTCGAGACGGGTGATCTCCAACACTTTCCTGGATTTTCGGCATTCTTTGTCTCGCTGCCTTTCGGCTTTTTTCCGAAGCAAGGTTTGTCTCCCTGCTGCGTCAAACAGCCACATACTGACATAGCTTTAATTATTTCTGTGTCACATTGAAGAATCCCGCCCACGCTGAGGAGGTAGAGTCTGCAGTGGCAATCGAAATCAGGAAAAAGTACCTGGTACCAGAAGTGATTTGAGTTCAGCCGTTTGATGAAGTGGAAATGAGGCGTTCGTTTCTTTCTGGAGTGGCCGAGCCAAATTTTGAAGTGTTAAATGTTTCCGGTGGAAACCCGCTGCAGACATCTTATTGATATATTGCCAGGACAGAGATCACAACATTTGCATTCACAAACGCTTGATGTGAGAGCCGCGCCGCGTTAATGTCATCCATCAACCTTTTCACTGAGCCTGCCTGTCCATATCGCTCTCGAGCACTGCAGGTAATGACCTATGCCTGTCTGTTAACGATCCCAGTGTGAGTCTGTGTCTCATTGTTCTTTGCGTTTCTATTTTTCAACCATCTCAAACCACCACAGGAGGCTGTCGTCCCTGAAATGACCAGCTTTTACTTTCCTGTATTTTATTTTCGCTGTTGTTTATATTGTCTTACACTTTAGGAAACAATTTCCAAACTTCACAAGAAATGAAATGTTAACAATTGAACTTTGAGAGTTCAAAAATCAATAAATAATTGAAAAAGAATTATAAGATGAAGGATTCTCAAACCATTTGTATGAAATGTTTAAACACGTTAATGCAACAGTGTTGCTTTGTTCAACACAGAATCAAAATCGCTTCCTCGTTGTACTGTGTGGCTTTCTCTCTTTCTGCCTCCCTCTTCCCCTCCTCCTGACTCTCCTCTTCTTCACAGATCATTAAAGGGAAGGGGGATGGATGGAAGAATGGATAGACGGATGGATGTAGAGGTGGAGGCATGGGGAAAAGACAAACAGAAACACACACCAGTGAACACGGCTCCCCCTCCCACGTATCTTGTTCTCCGATACAGCAGGTGGAACCTTTATCTTTGTGCGTGTGTGTGTGAGTGTCAATATGAGGATGTGTAGAGAGCATTTAGTGTTGTTTGAAAAAAAAAACCAAACAAAGCCAAACCATCATAATTATGCGGTGCATGTCGGGATTTAACAAAGTGGCTGAATCTTTAGCCAGGCGGTTTGTGTTCCTGGATCAACATAATCACTAAAATCTTGCATAAAATAAATGTGTTGAATGGTCTGTATCAACGGTGCACAAACCCTTTTTCCCTTAAAGGGCCAAAACGGAAACGTATTGGTGGACCAGGGTCCAAAAGCAAACGTACATTGTATTTTGTCGCTAAGATGCAAAATGATGCACAGATCCGAATTTCCCTTAACTGACTGACTTCCTGCGCTACTTTGCCAACTTTGCTCAGATAATGAAAAATACGTAATAATGATAAATAGTTAAAGAACGATTTACCTCACAACACATCTCACAAAAATCTCTGGAAGCGTGTGGCATATTTTATCATATAGATATGTCTTATTATATATGTTGAAAACATAATCAATAATCCGAGGATTCGTGTCCAAGCATGTTCATCCTTATCCAACAAATTATCTTCATAGAAAATAAAAAAACTAGGCGATTCCGAGTGCTGCCAGAGTCCGAACATAAAGAAAACTGAACACAGACTTGAACCAGTTCTGCCTCTGCACTGACCTTCTGTGCAGACACGCGTCACGCAAGCCAAGCTAGAGCACAGTTAGAGCCGGGGGGGCGCGAGGGGGTCAGAAGAAATAAATAATGAATGCAATTCAACTGCAAGACTCCAAAAGGAATCCTTAACTCAACTCAATCACCTCTGTGTCCTCTCTGCCTCGACTGCAGTGACCAGCTGTCACAGATAAGACCAGTGAGACCTGAAGGCTAAACAAACAGATGAGTGAGCTGCAAACTTTAGTGTTTACTAGCCTGTTAGCTAGCAAAGCAAACTAGTTTGTGTGACTACTTGCAGTTCATTCTCAAAAATGCATTGTTTCGCTGCAGCGTTGTGGGCGGACCTGTAGAACTGCAAACCCCAAAGTCATATTTGAGTAAAAATAAAGACACAGTGTTGCTAAAAGTTAAAGCCCCTCGCACTCAATACCAACACAATTAACAACAATTATCAGATCTGATATCAAACATCTGTCTGAATATTGGAACCTACTGGAATATCTGATTGTCGATAGAATAAGTTGATTAAATTAGTTTGACTCTGATGCAACATGTAAAGTTATTTAATTGATGCAGTGAGTAAAAAGTACAACAACTGCCCCCAAATTGTCGTTGGTAGGAAGCAGTAAGTACCAACAAATGGATATTCTAAAGTAAAGTAAAACTGCTGTCAATTAAAAGCTGGCCTTTTGCAAAGCTGTCCTGGGAAATGGAGATTTTATTCCCCAGTTGTTTATATCTCATAATGAAAAGAAGTCCTTTTCAAATCTATTTCAATAACAGCCCTCACATGCCAAATGCTCTCCTGGGCTGTCTCAGTAAATGGCATCTTTATCTCCAAAGTCTTCTGAAGTCCACTCCCTGATAACCAAAGAGCACCGTACTCAGGAAAATGCTACTTCAGGACGTATCTGCATGAATCGGTGTTGCGGGTTTTTCAATTCTTAGCGACCGTCTCGTTCGGGTGTTTCTGCCGTGACTGGCAGGTGTGTATCTGACAATCTGACCACGACGCGTCGTGTCAGGAGCTGAGTCATCAGACTCAGACTCGCTGTCGAAACTTTCATCTATAACTCTGCTCGATGCCGATTCTAATGATATCTGTATGAACAGTGATGAGATGGAGTTGATACAGACTTGAACTTCTGACTGTGGAATAAGATAAGAATTGATCTCTGTTTCCTCTCCTCTCCTGTCTTCTTCTCTTCCTTCCTCTAACCGTACATTCTCATATAGTCACCTGTACTTACCACACTTTGAAGAAGAAGAACCAGGCTTATATAAATCAGGCCTTTGTCCTCGTATATCACATTTTAGTAAAAAGCCTCCCTGTTGTCTCACGAACAGTTGTTTGATTTGCTCTCGATGCTTTTTGCTGTCAGCACAGTCAGCAACTGTCCATTGTTACAGTGCCGTCAGTGCAGTCCTGTCCCTCTCACAACTGGTTATAATCTTCCATTTCTTCAATGCAGCTGCTGTCAGGGCAACCGACAATGTCCTACTCTGATACTCTAAAGTAAAAACCAGCAGCAGCTCAGAGAACATGACCCTTCCCGTAGAGTTCTGCAGGATTAATGCCTAAAACCTCGGCTATCGGTTAGTATTTTTTTTTTTTGAATAGGTTTTTCGATAGACCTGAAATAAGGTCTGTGGTTACCACATGCTTAGATTTTCTGCTGCTGAACAAAATATTATCATACCACATGCCAGAGAGATTATTTACTGCAGTGATCCAAAATCCAATTCCAAAACACTCACAGGCTTTGTGTTGAGGGAACCAGGGCGATGCTAACTTCAGGGTTAGCCTACAAAAAATAAGTCATTCGTACGCCACTCTGTTCCTGTAAAGCTTGAGGAAGTTATTGAGATTAATTGACGATATCTTCAGACTGAAAGAACGGCGAAGGAATTGATGAAGTGAATGGAAACAGAATTTCGATGAATATACAGAAATCAGACTGGAGAACATGTGATCTTACTCGGTATTTATTGGGTCTTTTATCTTTTTTTTTTTTTTGGGCCACTATTTGAATCATTTTGAATACCTCTCTTCCTGTTTTCTTTGTGCCCCTTTGTTTCCATTGCAGCTTTCTCAAATCCCCCTACGTTCTGCTTTCCTCACCTTATCTCTCCCCCTCCCGAACAGTCTCCTCACAGGCCTCTGTCTGACTCTTTGTTCTAAGAGGAAATCACCATGTAGGCAACCAGTCGACCTGCAGGGTGGCAACATATTACTATATTCACCAAGTCTATGTGTGTGTGTGTGTAGGCCTTAAGGGTAGCAGTGATAATACAAGGCAAACAGCGTCCATTATTGCTGTATGAAACCTTTTGACACATGGGAGGGGACCCACGCTGGCTTCATGTCGGGCTATTATATGACTTACACACACACACACTAGAAGAGTCATTTTCTCTCAAACACAGCCGGTTCCATTTGCTCAGACGCATACATTCCCACACATTTGCATCATGCTGTGCTTTTGTATAAAACATAAACATGCAATTACCAGCAGGCCTCCCGTTGTTGCTTGTATTTGTTATGTTTTCTCCTCTCTGAACTGCTGAGTGCCGCCGCGCCCGGTCTAAAATCTAATGAACGCAGACGCACACAGCAGTAGGTAGCTTGTTTTATATTTGTCTGAAGTTATTATTGAGCAATTAGTCCACACAGAAGCTGAGTTAAAGTCGCGTTCGTGTTTGTGTTTATCATATTTGGACAATACTGTAGTTCTTTCTCCCTCTCTCCTCTCTGTAACGACACGTTTGTGAAGGTTAAGTGCGTTTCCCCTCCAGCTCGCATAAGCGATGGCGGTCACCTCCGCGAATCTCTGCTGCGGTCAGGTTGATAAACAGGAGTGAAGATAATCTGGAATTGAAAAAAAATCTAAAATGAATCACAAGCGTAATCTCTGAGCTCTCCTGTGCGTAAGTCAGTTCCGTTACATAAGTAAAGCGCTTATTTGAACCCAAATTACAATGTTTTTGACAACCTAACCAAGTAGTTTTAGGACCTAGCCACAATGCAACAGTGCCACAAAGGTCCAGTTTGTTACGCTGCAACGGCGATGTTCTTCAGGGAGCCGTAATCATTTGTCCACTGTCGTCTTTAGCGGCGTTCAGGTATGAAGATGTGTTGATCCTGTGCAAGTTATTACGAACGAATTACAGAATTTATATACAGTTATTAATACGCAAATATACGTAAACACCTAGTGTGTCTTTTTAATCTATGTCAGGGTGAATGTAAGCAGCAGCAACAAAGATAGCGATGATGATGATGTGCTCGGCATCTTCACATCAAAAGGGAAACACTCTCCATCAACTCTGACTGTGTGTGAGCGTCAAGCATCGATGTTATAAACACAGAGTCCACCTCTCCTTGTCCAGCTGTCGTCCTGCGCTCTGTCGGCTCAGAACAAGGTGCGCCCGTCGAGTGCAACAGCTTGATCTCAGATGTGGTGGAGACAGGTCCCTGTGGGCACAACAGACGCCGATTTCACATTGTTTGAGTCCCATTTTGCCCATTTCCCTTTCCTGTTCCCAGACATTAGCCAGGGGCAGCCTTAAACCCAGCTGGATTAGCGTGGCTCTTATCCCGCTCTCTTCCTCCGCGGGGCGTTCCAGCCGGTCGGGTTGGACGGTCAAAAGACGCCGCCGGCCCGTGATGGTCTCAAAGTCCGCTGCTCTTAATCCAAAACAACCGCACACGCGCTTTCTCCGCCAATGATGATACCGTACTTCTGCCATAAGCAGTGGTGTTTCAGCAATGAAGCCGAAAAAACGAAGGATAACAAATTGAAAATGTAAATGGATGATTTGGAGGAGCTGCTGTCCGCTGGGTCGTACACCGCTGTTGTCACAGCAACTAAATTTTAAATCTTCCAAGCCTTATTTGTCTATTTATCGCTCTAAAAGGTCGTTAAGTAGGTTGAGAATTTGAAATCTGTGAGAAGCCGATGAGCACAGCTTCTCTTGTGTTCCCACCGTTACTCTCGAACCGGACAGGACATTTGTCTTCGATTAACTCAGTCTCTTAGTCCATAATTCTCCGAAGGGGGCCGTCAGGAGAAATCAGTCAGAATTTAGTAATCTTCTAATAAAGACGATGATTCATTTCTGACGAGGCAAAGAAAAGACAATTGTGACCAGCAAAATGTTCCTCTGGTGTCAGCTGACAGACTAGACAGTGATAACAGTGACATTTGTCTTCATCTGCGACGTTCACCTCCAACAGCTAAACAGACTTAATGATGTAAGTTGTAATTAAAACCACAGCTGTTGCGATTTGAAAAAATTGTACCCCGTTATCGCTTTAAAAAAAAAAGAAATGATTCAGCCCCGTTTGATCCCAAAGCCTAATTGTTGAACTCCTATGTGCTCAGACACTTTGAAACAACGAAAGCTGAAGAAACAAATTATAATTTCTTCAAGGTAAAGGAGTGATTCACATCACTGTTGTGGCTGTGTCTGAAGTGAAGTGTGTGTCTCTCTAAGTATTGTGTGTGTGTGTGTGTGTGAGAGCCCTCCAGATGGACCTGAACATAGTGCGGCAGGTGTTCCTGCCAGAGGCGTTGGGTGAGAAGGACAGATCGTAGCAGCTTTCACACAAACGCCTCGAAAACCTGCTCAGATAATTCAAGGCCATGTAAGGATTCCAGGCAGCTGCCGCCTTGGTGTGTGTCATACGTGTTTCGACATGTGTGTGTGTGAAACAGATGTCAGAGAGTCTACTCCTATACACTCTCTGTGTGTTTATCTGTGTAAAGGACAACGAGAGAAAAGGTGACAGACTTCACAGCAACGCTTTTATTTCTTCTCGAGGCTTCGAGGCCGTACAGGCAGCTGGTCTGTCTGCTGGTACGTGTGTGATTGTATGTGTATGATTTACAATATGTGGAAATGTTCCGACGGCTTTATTGTGATTTGTAACTAAACAATGACACTGGGGTTTAAAGGTGTGTTAGGACCTATAGTCCCTTTTATTACAAAGTCACGTCAATATTAGACGAATGTAAAAGAAGTAACACACTTTCCAATTCTTAATGGGATCATTTGCTGGAACACAAAAGAAAGGTCCACACACCGAAAAGCTCCCGTTTGAATGGATTTTTGCCATGACGTTTTTCAAACCCTAAGCTCTGCCTCAAACTGCTCCCGACGCCATGTGCCAGCTGCAGACGGATGTCAGTAGCCTCGTGCACAATGCGTTTTCAAGATGTCCGTGTGAAAGTTTTTTTTGCCCGTTTCCATCCAGTTTCCGCCCGTAAATCTCAAAATGTCTCGGCTAACTTATTCCACGTATAAGTTGCCAAGGACGCTACCTGCTGCCACGTGACTGTTGTTTGGCCTTGTAACGTTGCTGTGTGGGTTGAAGTGGGTTGACATTTCTTTTATATTTTTTTGAGTGATATCCAGCGAAGTCTCTGATGCCATCAGACCGTCTTACCCTCAACCACAGAGGTCGTCTCACCTCTGTTGCAGATCACGGGTAGTAGGTAGTGTCTTCTGCAAATTATATGAGGAAAAAAAAATGATGCTCCTGGTTTCTTGATATACAGCCGAAGCAAAAATTACGACGCTGTGTCTCCTAAAGAATAGCTGCAGGGTAGATCAAGTAAAAAGCGTCAGTCTGAACTTGCATTGCTTCGGTCGAATTTCCATTGTGCAGCAGTTCATAACTAACAGAATGAAAATGTGTCACTGTCTTTATTCTACACAACGTGTACGTGCGGCATGTTGGTGCGAGTATTCATCTCTCTGAACTCGCGCCTACTTTAACGTCTTGTTTGCTCGCGTCGTATTTCGGCTCCCGTTTGTAATCCTTCAAAGCCGCGTCACTCCCGAACGCTGGAGCCAAATGATATGTGACACTTTAATAATCGCCCCAAAGAGCGCGGCGTAGGAGTACCAAAAGGATTAATGTTTCACCAAATGTGTAAATACACACAGCTGCGATGACTTCCGCATAAGTGAGGAATGCACGGAGTGGGTGGCTAATTGCGAGTGTGTATGCAGTGTGAGCGTGTGTGATGTGGGCTTACGGGGCTTAGAAATGGCCGAGCCAGAGAAGGAAAAACCCACGAGGGGTCCAGATAACGCTGACGTGCGTACAGTTATTGAAGAGGCAACGCATATCACATCCAGTCTTTAAAGATGAGCTGAACCCTTCCTGAGGGGCTTTATGGAGCTTGCAGACGCCCACCTTATGCAGAGATTAGAGGACAGGATGTACAGTATGTTAATGCGACCCTGATAGCCGCGATCTCTGTAATGCATCTGAGCGATTCGTATATAACGTCGGATCCAGGGGTTTTATTAATCCCCACAAACGACCACACAGTCTCAGAGAGAAACATCTTTGGTACGACAGCACAGAACCCTGCAGCTGCTCGTAACCAACAGGTTCTGATTTTAAAAAAAAATGGAGGTTACAGGTCCAAAAGGGTGCAGGTTTGGTAACAAGACCGGAAGGACTGTCAGTCTGCATCGTCTGGTTCATCATCAGAAACTAAATGCATTCCAGCAGACTGAGTGAATCCTTTTCTTTCCTTTGTCTTATCATTGGTTCTGCTTATTGGATTCCTCTTTGAGTATTTTATGTACTGAATCATTTTTAAGATTTAATTCTCAAGATAACCAAACTTAACTGCACCAGAAATGAGTAAAATTATCTCCCGCCATTGTTGAAAAAAAAGCAAAGGACTTAAGGCTGAGCGCTTGAACAAATCACTTGTGTTATTAAATAGAGTTGTTTTTCTGTCTCCACTTCCTCACAGGTGGCCAGGGCAACCTAGTTTCCAGAGTTCATCTCCCTCTAAATGAATTAAGCCATCCTTTTTTTCTTTCTTTTTTTTTTTTTTTTCCTATTCTAATTGAAATGAATCCTCCAGGCTCCATTTTTTATGGAGTAGCAGCAGATGTTAATTTAAATCAGCCTATAAAAGGCTGAAAGAGGGAGGGAGATAAGGCCCGGAGAGATCGCAGAAACAGGTTGTGTGTGTGTGTGTGTGTGTGTGTGTGTGTGTGTGTGTGTGTGTGGTTTTGAGGCGTGGAAAGAAATTGCCAGAGATACTGGGAGATATTGCTGAGCTCTCGTCAGTATGCAGAGGCTCATTTTTGCTGCGCTTACATTTTTATTTTTTTTTCCTCCTCGAGAAGTCAGAGCAAACTATATGCAGAGCCTGTGGAGACAGAGTTTCATTACGCTTGCATAATGGGTCAAAAATGCGTTCCCCCCCCCTCCCCCTCCTCCCCTTTCTGTTGTTATGTATCGTAAGTATGCCATCGATCATGCACACGCGTGGAAACGACGCGCGGCGGCGAAGGGAAACCGAGACGTATGTCATGTGCAGAAGCCGCATGAACCCCCGCACTAAACAAGACGTACTACAAACACGACTGCACGTGCGCAAACACAGACCCGCGGAGAACCCCGCGCGCGCGAGTGGGCGCAAGCACAACTTCACGACGATGCTCTCCATCCGCTAATAAAAAAGAAAACAAATTACTTCATCCGCTTTGACAAGCTAATGTGTTGTGTTTCACAGCTCTGTGCCCCGCGGGCCCAAGTTTCTTTTTTTTTTGTTGTTGTTTTTTTTTTTTTTTTTTTTCCCCCTTCCACCAGATATATCTCTCTCGCAGAATGCTGGAAACTTTGTGAGACCGAGCGAGCCTGTTGGCAGGAGAGTTTAAAAGGCACGGTCTGTACTTACACCGAGAAAAGAAAACCCAAAAGTGATATAATAGCTTCTCTCCGACTGAGAGCGGAGGGAGGGATGTGGCGGAGCCTGTCGCCTAAACTCGTATCAAACGCTGAATAGAATGTGACACAAGGACTGCATAATTTGTACATCTGCAGTCTGTTGTCTTTTGTTTATGAAATGAAGTTGAGCAATGTGTTAAAACCGCTTAGGGGGATACATTTATATCGCTGAAGCAATAGACTTTTTAAATCCTGTTTACCTTCACAATGGGAAAATTACGTCTTTTGCTGTTTGTAAAGAAACTCAAGAACTCGGCTTTGCACAGAATCTGACAGGCCGCGGCACAGTGGATTCAATTTCGGTGGTCTGAGTTTGATATTTTTGACATCGTGCTTTTTTTTTTGAATGCGATGAAGTCGCAAACGTCTTGTTTTGTTCTCACGACTTCCAAGACACCTCTAGCCGCGCCGTCTTTTACGCACATTAGGTGCCCGTGGGTTGTGTCTGCCATCGATGTTGAATTGACTTACAGTTATACGGAGCTTTTTTTTCTAAAATCCGGACCACTCAAAGCACTTTACAACATTCACTCATTCATAGACACATTCACTGCGGCATTGCCACTGCTCATCCGACCGGAACAGGCCAGCTTTGGAGGGCAGAGTCCGGACCTTCTGGAGGAATAAACACCCAGAGTCAGAGGTAACCCACTTCACTGTTACTTCATGAACGTTACATTACCGATAGGAGAGCGTAGGTTTGGTGTTCGACCTGAATTCCATCACACGTCCAACATTTACCATTACCCAGAGGCATAGGTGGGCTCTGTCTTTTTCCTCCCCAGTCGGTAGAAAATGGGTGAGTGTGCGTAGACACAGTATGTGTGATCGAGGCAGAATTATCCTGTACAAACACTTACGTCTATCACATCACAGGCCATTGACAGGACCGAGCTCTAGTTGTAAATAGAGGAGCGATCTGTGTTCTGGTGGGCCAACATCAGAAAACGTGCCACAGAAGGCAACAGAAGAAAAAAAAAAGGCACCAGATATCGGTTGGTTGATACTATGTTTGAAATTTGCCGTACTGATCATATATCTTGCCGAGTTAGACTCGGGCGCAACATCACAAAAGTATCCCGGATCGGTGCGGCGCCTGGAACTGACAGTTTCCCCCGGACTTCCACGACGTTAATCCGCCCATCTGGTGCAGCAAAAACACCTCTGAATTGTTTTTCTGGGTGAACGTGTCACTTGCACCATCTACCATGCACCTCGGGGAAAAACTGCTCCCCGTCAGAGAACTCCATAATAACATGAAGAATGTGTCAGGAGTCGTACATCATTTCCGTGCGACGGTAATCTTCCGAACTTGAATAAACTGCTTGGATTGCACGGCTCGTTTCTCCGACAAAACCCAAAAAAGGTGAAGTGAGCTCTGCCACAGCGCTCGCTGCCCGAATCAGCCCAATGAGCGTGAAGGACAGCGGGCCAAATTTAACTGTCTGTGAAGACGACATTCTGTGAGTTTATGACCCTTGACCTTCGCTGCGTCTCTCCAGGCATGGGGGCTCCATGCTCGTGGCGCACTCTCGGATGCGTGAAGGCCTTAATGACTCTTGACTCTACAGTTTGGCTTTGTCAGCCCGGCCAGCTGTGTATTAATCTTAATGCTTGTGCGCGCGCGCGCCGGCTTGTATCTTTCTTAGAGGGGAAAAGGGAGGTCGAGGGAGGGAGATGAGAGTGTGTCCATGTCTTTAATCCTCGCCTGCTTAATTATAAATCTCTCCAACTGTCATGGGCTCCTCGCTTGTATCCCAAGAGTTTCTGTTAATATTTCATGCCACCGTCTTGTCTCCCGAGCAAATGGTCGGACAAAGCAATTAGGCACTTCTGCAGAAGACCCTGTGCATAGCAGGGCAACTCTCTGCGGATGCGAAGACCTGTTTACTAGCAGAGAACTCTTCTGTCATTATCCCTTAGAAAAAAAAAAAAAAGGCTCCCTTAGACATTTTCTCCATGGATTATTTGTCAAATGTTTGGTTCTTTGTGGGAATGGAACATTGAAATCCATCAATAATTGCGAGAGGGAACAGATACGTCGCCATCAATGACAGCCTTGGGTGCAACTGAGTGTTTCCGACAAAATGCGGGGTAATTAAATGAAAGCCACTCACACGCACCACCCAATCAGGGCCATTCGTAATGGATTATGATCGGTGCAGCCATTTTGTAGAGGTCACCAAAACTCAGCAGGTGCAGCCTGCCCTTTGCCGACTTCATGTTTTCATGCAGATGAGTCATTTTGGAAAACATGATTAATTCATCCTCATCTAACGGCTCACCGCGGCATCGGATAGATTACTGGAACAGCGGGAGAGGTAGATGGAGGGAAAGACAGTGAGAACGATGTAAAGGAGAAATGAATCTCGGGGGTGGGGGGGGGTTGAGCAAAAAGGCTGAGAGCGAGCGGCGGATATTAGCGCGCGAGCGATAAGGGAAGCTCGAGATGAAGAAGACGCGGCCTAAACTCGGTGCACACAAACGTACACCCACATACGAACAAACAATTCCTCTTCACTCAGCCGCACTCGGCAAATCAATACTCATCTTTTCCTCGCTGTACAAACCAAACTTCAGTACGTTCCCTTGGCAAACAGGGAGCTGGACTCGGCCGAGGTCCCATGAGGATGCCACCGTGGTCACCCCGCCAAGTCCTCAACAGCACAAATGTGACCTTTAGCTTCCTTCAGAGAGCCAGTCGCTTTCCCCTTATCGGGCTGTCCTTGTGCCTCTCCCCCCGCTTCCTCTTGTATCAGACAGCTATAGTGACCTTTATTTAAGCCAGCATGGGGATGTAGTCCACTCCAGTCTTTGGGGGACTTCAGCTGACTATCTCCCTCCGCCCGTGTCCCCAGACCTGGATCTTAAAACTTTACAACCCACCTCACTAAAAAGTTAAAAGTTTAAGTTTAAGTTGGGGATGCGTCAAAACTCTCTTTACTTATTTCTTCAAGTCCGAATCATTTGGGTAGAAATATGAAGGCAGCAGCTGACTGGCCTGTACTACCACGAGCAACACAGAGCAAGCAACCTTTAGTTATTTCATAGGTTAAGACTCTCAATTGAACAGGAAATTGAGTCCTGGAGTCTTCTTGTAATGAGATAAAAAACAATTTGTAAAGGCAGTGTCACACTCAAGGGGAGACACAACGGGTGAATAGGCTATTTTTTTATTTTTTTTATTAGCAAATAGATATGGCCATGAAACTTCCACAGTTAATGACTTGCATCGAGGCAACATTTCCTTTTGTATTAAAAGTTTTTTGAGCTGTTAAATCTTTAAATACACAAATGGGGCGTGAAAATAATCATTTTCAGATTCAAAACTCCTGTTTCATTTTGCTGACCTATTTGAGTCTAAGCTTTAAACAGAAGGAATTTTAGATATCTCCTTTTATCCCTCCGTAAATCTGAAAAATATACTGTCGGAAGCCATCAAAACTAATAACAGCAATAATCATAACATTCACTATTACTTTTTAGGGGGATTTAAAACTTATACAAACCAGGCTATGAACAATATATGAACTCATCCCTCTGTAAAGCTCAGAGAAAACAAATAATTTGAGGAAACAGCCTGGTAATGCTTTACAATACAATTACAATAATTATCATTAGTTAATGAATAATATACAGTTAATTAACTGCTAATAATTTCAATAAACAGAAAAAGAAAATGATTACCTATCCTTGCAATAGAAGCTCAGATACCCTAGTTTTTTAGTGTGGCTCAAGCTCCTTAACCACTGTATCCTACACTTCCCATAATTCAACTTGATAGCATCTCTGCGTTAGACCCTTCCCGACTGATAATTGCCCATTTCTGTCAGTCTTTCCACTAAGAATTTGTGGCCTGGGGGCGCCCCGCTGGCCTAGGGGTTTATGTTGTCGTAGCTTATGTTGTCTATTTGCTATTAACCGCATAAAAAAAGCTCAGATAACCTTGATGACATCATCAGGGGTTATTTTTTTCAGACTTTAGAAATATGCCTCTGGAGTCTCCATGACACATCTTGATGAATACAACTGGTAGTGGAGTTCCACTTTAAAGCCTTATGGAAAGATCTGTCAAATAGGTCTTCAGTCACATGCATGAGTGCCCAGATGTGGGCTCACACCCCTGAAAGTGTATGTCCCCGTTTGAAAGGACCATAAGGACACCGTTCACGGATCAGACTTTTTCTTCACTTACTTTTTTGTAGGGGCTGCACTATTTCTGCATCCACGTCTCAGTGAACGGACGATGATCCATGAGGTCAAGCGTGCAGCTCAGTGGAGCGACGGAAATGGCTTTTAAATGCCTTGATTAATCCCCAGTATGAGACACTTTCCCTTACAGTGAGATCACTAGATTACAGCTAATGAATGATAGAGAGGGACACTCGGCTTGATCGTGACTCTCTTATTGCTGAGACCGATGTGTTCCATAGGTCAATGGTTCCCAACCTAGGGGTCGCTAAAGTTTCACAGGGGGTTACGAGTCCTTCTTGATTTAAAGGGGTCATTATTAAGACATTTGTATATACACATATACTTATACAGTGCATAGGTGAACTGTGAAAGCGGCTTACTAGGACCAATATTTGTGTTTCTTGATGGGCAGAGACCCCAAGTGGCTGTAGTAATTATGGCTGCTGCAAAGGAGGAAGCAAGGCGAAGTAGAATAAAGAGCTATAAGTCTACATAGGGAGGAGGTCATGGACGGTTGGACGGGTCAAACGAGCCAATGACTTTGACTCCGGAGACTGATGTTCGTGTCCAGTATGAACCGACAAGTGAACAGTTAGCTCTTTTAGCTTGCTTTGCGTATCGAAGTAGCATTGCTTGCCTGTCGCTGGTACGCTGCAATGGTAATGTTTATTTCGGAACAGTGATGTATGTCGTTTTGGGAGTCGTTGGCAGATGACACTCTGTATATAGTCATTTTTTGGGGGCAGCAATAGCTCAGTCCGTAGGGACTTGGCTTGGGGACTCGAAGGTCAGGTTTTGCTTGATTGTACAGCTTCAGTTTGTTGGTACTGCTATTTTTTTTGCATTGGATATAATATGAAATATCCATACAATATGTTGCTTAGTCAGGGGTCATCAGTTACTCAATGATAAAAAAAAGGGGTTCCATGCACTCTCACACTGTGTTATAACCCAGCTTTTTGACATAACCTCGACAGGAATCTGTGTGCCTTTTGAGGCGAGAAGCTCCAACAGCTTTATTGAGTTGAAAAAGCAATTTTTTCTCACTTATTCAATTCAATTTACTCAACGAGCCAGTATATTAACTTGGAATGTCTTAGCAATATAGCTAGCATTGTAGCTAATGTAATGGAAGAAACCTGATCCTGTTCAAACTCACAGCTCGGGAATAATGCCTTCGTCAGCAAGCTCTTTTATGCCATGTTTCACGAGCAAGTTTTCCAGGACTACATGCGTGTCTTGCAGTTACATAAGCAGAATGAAATCAACTCTGACTTCCCCCTTCAGACTCGCACACAGTGCTTAGCACCTTTTTTCTAACCTCGTAGCACTTCTCATTGTTTCATCATTATGTAAAAAAAAAAAAAAAAATCTCATTATGTTTTACAATCCCCTCGTCTTTATGCAAGGGGTTGTGATGCAAATTCCTCAAATGTTGGCATCATCATGTATGCTCGCCAGCCCCAGGTAGCAGGAATTAATGAGCATTTCTGCGCTGCACCTGAGCATCATCATGCAGCCTAGTGGAGCGGCCAATTTCCCTCCGACTGGCATTGCCCTCCTAGTTAGCTGTTAAACCCCCTAAGGCAGTGAAGGATTGTTTTCAGCGGCTAATTGACAAGATCCTGGTGGTATTCCACATACACACACATTCATCTGGTGGAGGGATGTGTGTGTGTGTGTGTGTGTGTTAGTAGCCTTGTCATGCATGGCACTCTGACCTTCCTACTGGGGCATTTGTTTTAAAAGAAAGGTTGCGCTACTCACCAGCACATGCCTTATTTATGGAGTTAATTATCCACATCTAGACTATCTTTTAATATGCTTTTCCAATTACAGTCTTTGTCAAGTTGTGCGCTACGCCCCGGCATGCCAATGAGTCAACCTTGATTGGCTGTTAATGAGTGAATATTATATGATGTTATATGATAGGTTCACGCAAAAAATAAGAGTTCAGTCATTACATAAATACCCCCACGAGGATGGTAAGTCGGGTCAGGTTTTGTAGATCTAAATAGCATTGCGGCATTGTCACAAACAACTGAAGTAAATGAAGATTTGACACCATATAATAACACAAATAATAATAATAATAATAAAAAAAAACAATCATAAACAGGCTCCCGAAAGTTTGTCCAAGTCTCGGGAAACCCAACAACACCAAAGTGATTTAAAAGATTATAAAATCCTTGTTTAAGCCACATTGTCACTACTAAGCTATCGAACTAATAGCTAATCTATGTGTAATTTGAGTAAAAATCTAAATGTTAATAATTTAATTTGCATCATCAGTTTCACATACATGTACGGGCATTCAAAGGCTTCATCCAAATAAATATGGAACAGCTGTCCTCACCTGCTTCACCAGCAAACGACTCTTCATCTGCATGGAGGCGATTAGGTAATGACAGAATTTTCATTTTGGGGTGAACTTACCCTTTACTGTCTCATCAAAACTTCACATGAGTCAACACAGCATTTACCATTCATTATTTTAATGGCAATGATTTTTTACAGAGTTTTACAGAAGTTAAGGTCATAAAACCTGTCCAGCCTATTCTGTACATTGTAAAAAACATAAAAGGCTTTAAATTGGAATTAAGCGCTTTCCATGCGGCGGCAAAGGTGAGTAAGTGTTATTGAGTAGAGAGGAGGGAGCAGAGCAAATGGCCCTGAACAAAATGGGCCGCCGTCTGCTTGTCGCTGTGTCTGTCTTTTCGGTTTGTGGCGGAGTGACAAAGAGCCTGAGGGGAAAGTGATTCTGAGGCTCTGACTTTGCCAACAGGCAACTAATCCCCGCACAAAGCTCAGCTGACCTGAAGCTGACTGTCTGCAGTGTTCGCCTGCAACACACATATGAAGACACCTAAGTCCAGATGCACGTTGCGCGTCTCAGACGAAGTACACACTCGCCTCCGCGAGGGGCACTTCCAGACACACTTGCAGTTACTCGGCGAGCATTCATGCACGTGCCTCCTGGACACAAGTCTGGATCGTTAAGGAAATACCCCAAAAAACAACATGTATCATTAGCAATCGTGCGTCTTACAAAAAGTGAGAAAGATATCGGTCACGAGGAAACCGTGCTGTCGACAACTGTGCAGAGAAACAGCTGTGAACACCTGCATCTTCAATGATGAGAGGATCTCAAGTGGGCTCCACGCACCAGCCCTGTTCTCGCATCGTGACGGCTTTTTGTGTCTCCAAGACAACACACATCACAAAGACGCAACTTCTCCATCTTGGTAAACGCATCAGCCCCTCAGAGATGCAGCTCTTTTGGACGCGAGACACAAAGTACAAGGAGAGAGCTTGAAATTAAGGCAATTTAGGCACTTTAGTCGAGGTCAAGGGGGGGATAATGGATGAAAAATGCACGAGATATACATGCAGTGGCGTAGCTGCAGCTGTCTCAAACAAGAGAGGTGTGGAAGAAAATCCGATCATGAAACACGGAGACCCTGCTAAACCAAAGTCAGCATATTGATCGACTCTCGGTCTAAAAAGGGACACTAGCTCAATCCCAGGTAAGCACTTGTCTTTCTTGTTTTCCTGCCTAAGGCTTCCACTGATGGCTTAGTTGTAATCATAGCCCGTCTTTTTGCCTACATGAATTAAACGGTCTGTCCTCATCAGAAAAACAGTCATATCAGTCAGTGACGGGGAACGAAGAGTGGCAGACTGTTCACCCTGCTGCTGTCTGCCAAGAAATACAGAAGTAACCACTACTGTAACACTAGACTATGTAGCCGGTACGCCGCAGAGGTCAATTAATTTTGCAAACTGATAGATGTTGTTTTTTTTTTCCCTTTCTGATCCCTTACAGAATAAATCCAGTCTGGTATCGCCGATACCACAGCGATCATCGGATC
>OMLP01027780.1:3366-21867 GCA_900302685.1 Spondyliosoma cantharus | reverse complement strand
GCCCCTTGTCCTGCACCTCTCCCTTTCTCTCCCACTCTGTCCTTTCCCCTCCATCCTTTCGAGGTGGTTCTTTAAATTGTAAGTGAGCCAGCTGGCCTCTCTGCAAGAGGTGCAGCGAGGTGAATCACAGGTAAAACGGAAACGCTGACCTCAGACGTGGTCTTTCAGAGACACCAAGTCGCTGCCTGCTCGGGTTAAATATGGCCTGGTTGGAAAAAAAAAACATACTCTTTTTGTTAATCTGTTCAGCTAATTATGTAGTTTATATCCACTATTCTCAATCTGTGGCGAGCTCCCTCTAGTGGCGTGTGGAGGAATCTCAGAAATGTCTGAAAATTAGATTGATTAATTATACAACTCATAAAATATCAAAATACAGCAGAATGTCAAATTAAAAGACTTAAACTGACATTGAATTGAATATAACTTTTGTCTTTCCTCCTCTTTGGTTTCAGCCTCCGACGTCACCGATCGTGCTAATGTCATCAGTGATTAGTAAACTTTTAAAGTGGTTAATTACAGGGGCAATATGTAAGAATTGGCCACCTACTGAATTCAATTATTCTAATCAAACAGGGGTCAACATATTGCCCTGCTGCTAGCTGTAGCTGCAGCTAGCTATTTAGCTTGTTTAGCTGTGCATCTAGTGTTTAAGACTGGGAGCTGAGGGCACAAGGGGAGTGTTACATCGCAAGCGCAATAGCTTTGCACGGGGATGGGACAACGCTAGCTGGATATCATGCCAACTTTAGCCGATATCTCTGCAATATAATATGACATGACATCAATACTGTGAGTGCCTCACATTCTAATGATACTTTTGTGAATTTTTTAATGTTTTATCTCAAATGATTACGCACAGCACCTTTAAGCAGTGCAACAAACGGCCTATGCTACTGTTAACGTCGGCCATAATGGTGGTAATGGGGAGCCGAATAGTTTCTAAGGTGGTCCACAGTATAAAAGGTTCTTAGTAAACATTGTCTAATAATTCTGCTTCATAAAATCCTGCTCTTCCAACATATTGGAACGTAGCTCCTGAGATCATCAAGTTCAGGCACTGAATGAAGCTGCATCAATTAGTCAAATAATCCATTAGTCCATTAACAGAAAATGAATTGCCAACTATTTTGATTCATTAATTATTAATTCAGTTTAGAAGGTTTCTGACTGTTAGCTGCACAAAACAAGCAATCTGAAGAACTCACTTTGGGAAATTGTGATAATTTTATTTTCAGATTTGTTTAAATTTTTTTTGTGAGGAGATAAGGCTTGCAAATTAATAACCACTTTTAAATCACTTCTTAAAACACATTTTTTATAGACTCGCTTTCATGTAAAGTCTCCTCGGTGTATTCCTTTCCTCTTGTGTACCTACTTATCATATGTGCTGTTGTTTCTTTTTATCATCAGTTTAGCACTTTTATTTTATTTCTTCTTTTTTTTTTTTTGTACCTAATTGCTTTTATATGATCTTGCCTTTTTTATTGCTTTAATTCCTTTATTTGATTTACTTGACACCAACATTTGTGTCTCGCATTTCGTGTCTTAGAGGTTTAAGGCTGAAATCTCAAACTCAGAAAACAATTTTATTTCATGGAGCCTGGTTCGCGCACATGGACATTGTTGTGACAGGAACGGTTTCTCTCCAAGCTCTTGCGACCACAGTAAAGGCGCACTGGATCTGACATTCTACCTCAATTAGGGCCGGTAAAACTACAGGGGGGGAACTGTGTCCACATACTTTTGGCCATGGAGTGAATCAATAAACTGTGATATATATGTAGTTTACTTCTAATACAGTTTTCTGTTTGGATAGAAAACTAACACACGTGCAATGAATGCATTTCTGATCTGGATTCATTGATTTTCCCTTTCCTTTCGCATGGTACCCAATCCTTCACCCTGTACATATACACACACACACACACCCATGCATGCTCACACACATGCTCACACACCTCCTCTCAACCTCCATTCACGGAGGATTCAGCCATATTTCAGAGGGCGACAAGGGCAGGGGAGCCTTTTTTTCCTGCTGTGGGAATTTATGTGGTATCATTATTTAACCTAATTGCACTGAAGACAAGTGGAGGGCGGCATGCTTTCTCGGAGTAGCGAGTACCGGGGAAGCATCCATCACATGTTTACACACATGCCACACACACGCACACACACACTCAGTACATGCCCATTATGCAGTGCGCTCACGTGCACGCAACATAAAGGGTGCTGTAAGTAAAACTGGGGACGAGGAGAGTGTATGTAAAAATGGAAACATGCGAGCTGAGATTAGACACACACCTCTCGCTCGCACTCATTCGCTGTACAGATGTATCAAAGCCGTATACAGACGTGCTCGCCAACATGCCTTATCTCCTCTCTATTCCTCACCCGTCTCTATCTCTCTTACTCTCCCACAAACACACACACAGACACACACACACACAGACACACACACACACACACACACGTTGACACACTCCTTGCCATGCAGAGCAACAAGACAGTTGTCCTCCATCTGTCAATGTTATTCATGAGGAAATGGAGATCTGGGCCATGAGTGATGAGTTCTCCTACAGAAATGGCCCCGGCCAAAACCTCTAGGAAAACCGCCCAACCCATTTATGAGAGGAATGAATAAATATACGAATAATAACTTGCAACCAAACATTTGAGGTGCAAAATTAATGGCAAATTATTGTGTGGGGATTTGGGGAATGGGCTCGGCCCACTTTACCATGCCTACACCTTTTTGTAATGAAATTTCCATAATGCACAGTGCAGAGGAGGGGGAAATATTCACGAAAATAGTAATAATTGGCCATGTTCAAGCATTTGTAGTAAATTTTATTTAACCTTCTGTATCAGTGAAAATAAACTTTAAGCAAAAAGAGTGGTACGCCTCTTTTTTTTTCCATACACATACTGTACGTATATACACCATAAAGATTGTGTATGTTTGGCACGTTTTTTTCCCAAACACATGTATTATTATCTTTATTAGGAGGAGTAGGGGTGTAGTTGTAGCCATAGTAATACTAGTTTTAGCCTTCACCAGGATAATTGGTTGGCAGATTCATCCAAGTTTGAAGTCTACGGCTCCACGTTCTGTATAGACATTTCTACGATATATGCCATATCGCGTTCACAATGCAAGTTTATGTAACACATAATCACAACAGGAGGGCATAAGGGATGGCGTTAGAATTACAGATGAAAAAGGCTTCCAAGCCAGTGACCACTGTTCAGGACTGTGTTTCAACATTTGTAAGTCTGAAAGTAGACCTCAGGACATTTTCATTTTGCTATTTTGTGGCAACAATAAACAGATATTCTTTACCAAAAGCTGGGATATATCTAGTCATGGAATATAACTAAGTATATATACACACAATTAACGTACTTTGAGGTACTTGTACTATACTTGAGTATCTCCATTTCCTGCTACCGTATACTTCCACATTTTGGAGGCAAATATTGTACTCCAATGCATTTATTTGGTAACTTTAATTACTATTTACTTTGTACATTGCATGCTGGGTCAGAGCCAAAGTGGCACGTTTTCAAATAAGTGTTGTATTTAATTGCCTGTCTGTTGAGAAAAACACGATGCTGATGATCACATGCTCAAATACTGAACATCAGATCTGATAATGTGTCTGCGCATAGTATACAGCATGTAGTTACATGTAGACTCAGGAAGACATTCACTTGTATCAAAGTAAAAAGGCCCCCAGAGGGTTTTCTCTGTCTACAATGAACCAGAGAGTTTTCACTGTCTCCTATAGCCCCCAGAGGGTTTCTCCCGTCTACTACGAACTCCAGAGAGGTTTCACCATCTCCTACAGCCCCCAGAGAGGTTTTCTCTGTCTAGGACAAACCAGATGGTTTCACGATATCTATACTTTCACTCAAGTATGACTTTTGAGTACTTTTTACAACACTGGATATCTCCATCCTTGTTTGTAGCTACCAAAACATTGTTTCCGAACCCTAACCAAGTGGTTTCTGTGTCTAAACTTAACCAGACCAATGTTGTCACAAAATATGAAAGGAAACTGAACGTAAAGTTTCAACATATCTGTGGTTTGCAGAAGCATACTTTGACAACATTTATTCTCACGATTGGTTTGGCAAACTTTCATGTTAGTCAGACTTATTTTGAAAAGAAAACAAAGGTAAAAACAAAGGTTAAGGGCAAAAATGTCAACTAAACTGTCAAACATCCATCCAAACATCCATTACAGTTTATACGCCTGCTTCCTGCCTCAACTTTGACCGACCGTACTTCCTGTGTGTGGTGTGAGCGATTACGAACATTCCACTCATGCTCACTGTTGGGTCCAGCTCCAAATGAAAACAAAGTTTACAACATGTCGCCTTGGCGGAACAACATAAATGATCACTTGTTCTAACACTTAAAACAGCGTCTGTTTAACCACGCGAACAATGTGCAGTTCTATCACGAGCCAACGTGTCTCGTGACGTTGTTATATCATCACGATCACTTTGTCCGTGATTGTAATACCATAATAATGATAACTAAAACTTAACTTGAAGGGTGCCACATCAACAAAACACATATGAGTCATTTCAGGAGGCAATCAGAAACAACCTATGTTGGCATTTAGTTTGGGGGAGTTGTTTTGTCTAACACAACAAAGAGAACAAAAGCAGGAACAGAACGAGGTAGCACAGGACATCAAAGCGGTTCTATAAAAAAAGTACGTTTTAAGAACTTCTTGAACTTATCAAAATCAATGCTGCCAGGGAATGTGTTTGTGGAGAGAGCTCCAGGGGAAAGGGGCAGCTGTGGAGAAGGCCCTGTTACCCCGTTGCGTCGGAGGTGGGAATGTGATGGTGAAGGTCGGAGAGACAGAAAAGGGGTCTGGTTACAGTGGGCTTTGTGAGTAAAGAAAAGGAGTTTGAATTGAGTATATTGTGGTCACAGGCGCGGGGGCGTAACTGATCTCCAGTTCATTAAAGACTTTGGATGATACAACATAAAGAACGCTGCCTTGTCGCAGCCTTCAAGTTCAGATGTAATGAAAGGGATGCATCGTAGAGGGGTGGGCGGAGGCGAGCTATGTTTTTCAAGTGGAAGAAAGCAGTTTTGACAACGAGATTTGCTTGGTGTTCGCATGAGATTTTACAGCAAGGTCACTGTGTCAAGAGATCTTCTCAATTACTGTGAGTAACCAACAGGCTACCATTTATGTCAGCTTCCCCAACTGGCTGACACCCGTGTTTGGCTTCTCCAGTAGGCTAATGTCACAGCTAGCTTTTCAAACTGGATAAGATCAACGTTAGCTTCTCCTAACTGGCTAACATTGATGTTAGCATCTCTAAGAGGCTAGCGTCAGAGTTAGCTCATTCCGACAGGATACCGACAATGGTAGCTTCTGAACCAGCCTACCAACAATGTTAGGTGCCCCAACAGACCAACATTTTTGTTAGCTTCTCCAACAGGCTCCAACATCAGGGCAAGCTGGTCTGTAATGGTTTAGTTCTGAGTAGTATTTCAGTCATAATAGCCTGTTTCTCCATCTCTATCGCCTTTGACATAGAAAACCAAAAAGAGCCAGTGGCAGTTATTTTGAATTTATGACAGGGTATGCCATCATAACTTAGCTATGCTACCGTTCCTAAATGCTTTGGCTCTGTAATAGCAAACATGACTATACTAAGATAAGATTTGTTCCTAAATGCAGTTAGGAAACATATTTGTGTAAAACCAAAAATCCTAAATGTCATCCAGGCTTTGGAAGTTTATGCAATAAGGCCCCTGTTTCACATGACTACCAGCCTGTACTCCAACAAATACAGCACACTCAGGCAACTTCATATGGCTAACTACTATATAATGATTGTACCAACATTACAATCGTACATTCCAATGATGATAACGCGAGCAAGATCTCTATAAAGCACTGCCATCACTATCACTGTCCCAGTGTGACTTTATTTGATGGGGAGAACAAGATGGTTGAGTGGAATGGCAGGTAGAAAAGCTGCCATGTATCTGCCAATCACCCCATAAAGTGGGAGGATGTTATCTCTCCCTCAGTCTCTCTCTCTCATTGATTCTTGCTCTGTCACAGACTCTCTCGCCCTCCCTCTCGTGTTTTGTATGTGGGGATCTCTCCATAAAACAGCTGACACTATGTCACCCGGCGCCTCGCTCTCCACCCGCAACCTGGACACTGCCATTACACAGATGTCAGACACAGTTGTGATATCATCATAAAAAAGTAACTGCCATGATTTTCCCTTTTTAAAAAAAAAAACACAAACACACACACACATATACGCACACTACCCTCCCTGTGCTTGTGAGTAAGCAGGGAATGGAGGAGGAGAGGTTCGGGGGAGTCAGGATAGAAGTGCAATTACACTCGCTGATGTGCTTTGGCCCATATTATGATGTTGGGGGATGATAAGACAGCAACAGCCAATGCCGCAAACTCACAAACACACACACACGCACACACACACACACACACAGACAATAGCCCCGGCTGTGATGGATGTCCAGATGCAGACCCACTCCAAGCAGAAAATAGATGAGTTCCCTTCCTCTCCACCAAATGGCAGATGGTTCCAGGACGAGCGTCACGTGAGCTCATAACTGGAACTTTATTGGCATCACGACTGATAACGCCGCCAAGGGGTCCAGATGATAAAAGCGAGCGGGGGAAAAAAAAACGAGCGCGGTTAGACATGATGATTTCAGTCGTGTCCTTCAGTTCAGTCAGTCAGGCTTGATTTATCGTGTGTCCATCATGAATCCAGGGTGTTCATTTTGAAGCATGCATCGCCGGCAACAGCACTGGCACTGTATTACAGAGGATAATACTGGCTCTCGGGCAAGGATATGATGAGTGGGATGTCACCAAAATTATATCTGTGCACCCAGTACATAGGTAAGCTGTGTTTATAGAAGGCTATAGAGTCCCCCTTGGTAGGTGTACCCCCTCCTGTATGGTAGGCTATTACGAGGATAGCATTTGTTCCATTTACATGATTAGTTCATTTTCACTTCTCACAATTTACAACTGTTTTTACATTTATGCAAATAAATCATTGCTTTTAAATGATTTATCATCCAAAAAAAAAATGTTTCAATCATTTAGTCTTTCTCACTTTTCATATGCTCCTTTCCTTCCATGCCGGCAAACCTGGAATAATTATTCTTATGCCATGTCCATATTAACAAAAGTAGAAACATATTATGAGCCACTTACTAGCTTAAAGGGTATTTAGGGTATTCAATTTTACAATTTAATTTTATTGTGAGTACTGTAGGCCACGCAAAATTGGTGGAATTAACCTTTACATTTGCATTTGTGTGTAACCCATTTTTTATTTTTCTCCGCACGGACCCATGGACACATTTGTGTGTATCTTAAGAACCATAATTAAAGCGAAATACAAATGATTGGATTTTAATTCCTGGAGGTTTACACTGTAATTTTGAAATGATTACCTCAAAATTGCCGTGTAAAGTAGACTTGTAATTAGACTAACAGAAAGTTGTTAAAACTTTTTACTGTGCACTACTTGAATTCAATAGTCTACTTAGTAGTTCTGAGGTTTTTCCTGATTTTTTAAAAGTAAAGTCAGCCTTTTAGAGTGTAGTTACAGTAATCTTTGCAAAACTCTTGCAACAAGTTCAACTTCGATGAACTTTAACATTGATCTTTTCACCACTGACCAATAGGAATCCATCTATACAGTGCAGCCCATTGGAGGGAATGGACTGCTAGAAGCTATTGTAACTATGTGGCACCATTCAGTTTTATAGGTTTCAAGGGTTATCAGGTTCTGCAGCCCAGACCAAAACAGTATTTTAAGCCAACCAATGATGTTTCTCAATCCTAACCAAATGTTTTTTTTGTGGATAAACCTAACCAGAACATACGAACAGTGTTGTGACAAGAAAACTGAACCTAAATTAACATAAAGTTTGAACTTGTCTGTGGTTATACAGAAACATACTTTACCGGCATGTAATATGCCAATTGGGTTGGGTTTCCAGTTCACCAGCTAGCCTCATCAGCAGTCAGTACATCATGTCTATGACTTTGGCTGGGAGCAAGCCATTCTTGACAGCTACTTGCCAGATTTTTATATGCATATTTATGATCACCAAAGGATGGTTTCTAATAAGTGGCCCCTTGACCTTTCCCTTGGCCCTGCCATCTAGCTGAAAGTTTCATATTCATCCTCCCAAGACAACAATTTCTCATCCTAGACATTTCACAAATTTCCCACTTGTGCCAACCTTAGGTCAACATGTCAACTTGGCACACAAAATAGTTAACAACAAATGCCAGGACAACTTTATGTCATGCATGTTTACAAGTGGTGAACTAAATGATGAGATAGAAGAACAAACAAGTATTATAGAGTATAAAACATATGAGGACAGAGGAATAATGGTGTCAATCATCTAGCAACCTTTGATAAGGTGACCAATGAAATGACCTCGATAGTCTGTATCACTCTGCATTTTTCACCCTGTTAAATTTTCCTGGCCTGTTCTGTAGCAGTCTGACTCACTGGCTGTTTCAGGGTGAAATAGCAATTTCCACTTCCAGATGCACATCTATGATTGCCGTGACCCCCATCCCTTCAGTACAACCACCAAAAAAATGCTTTTTGCATTTTGACTTATCACCTACTATCTCTCAATCGGCCCAAGAGATGGCAGCTCATTTGCCCACCTGCGAGCAAGCCCATCAACAACTGGAATTTGACGTTTTGGGGAAATAAAAGTGCTTACTAAAAGCCTTGTACTGTTTCTTTCCACAGTTTTAATGTCACCTTTGTGGGAGTTTTACAGACACTTTCTTTCTGAAAATAACCCTACAGATTTGCTGATTTCCAGACTGATTGTAAAGTAATGGACAACCTACTTACAGGTCCAATTTGTTAAAAAGTCTCATTCCCAAATCATCACATATTGATGTTTTGGGTTGGCGGCCAATCAGACCTACAATTCGAATGTGTGAGTGTTTAATGAAGTGGGTATGAGACTTCCTTACAAATTGGATCTTTTAAACATGAGGAAAAAAGGAAGAAAAAAAATTCACTTTTCAAAATGAATGAAACATTTCCTCAAGTTAGAGCACCTAAGGAGAGACAAGGTGAGGAAGTCTTAAAGAACTGAGGGATTCTTCGCTTTGTACGGAATGTCTTGATGGAAAGAAACATTAGAATAACTCCCACCTGATCCTCAAACTGTACCGTCTTAAACAAACGTGAAACGGCATGCCTCTTGGAAAACCAAATGTTGTCAAATGGGGTGTGACGGTAAGATAACATAAAGAAAAGAAAGGAAATAACAGAAATGCGAGAATGGCAAGGAAGTAGGATTGGGGAAATGCAGCCAGTAAACGCTATCTTACCCAAGCAGAGGGAAGCCTGTGGAACATACAAGAGAGACTTATGGAAATCCATGTTATGTCACTGAGAAAGCAAACGTGAATAGGGATTTTGAAGGTGCACATGTGGATTTGAATTTACAGTATGTCAGTATGTATGTTAATTCCTCCGGCCACGAACACATTGTGGGCAGCCACAAAAGCCTTGTTACATTTCCCAGTATAAAGCACTAAAATGTTAAATAGCTTTAAGAGGAGCACCTCACTGTGTTTTGCAGAATGTGTATTATCAGGCTGACAATGGCAAAAGCTGTTAAGGATTATAAGATGAAAAAAACAAAACTGCAACATTGAACTGTACTACAGTCGAATGCATCACGGCTCAGTGTTGGAAATCACACAATCACTGCACTTCAGTTTTCCTAACCTATCAGCTTTCTATGCACTGGCTTCACAATAACAGGGATTGTGTGATGAGTAATAATCTGCGACAAAGTCAACTTGACCTTCAAAACAGAATGAAAAAAAAACTTTAAACCAGGAAAATAAGTCGATAACAACATGTCTATTATATGCCTCCGTCGCTGCTTTGTTTTTCAGGTATTCATTTACGATGTGTGTATATCTTGAGAGAGATGGGTGAATGCGCAAGGAGCTGTTTTCCAAGGCTGTTTAATTTTCTCAGTCTATTAATGTTTGCACACTCGGATTGAGGCAGCTTTTATGGGGAATGTATACCATTGTTTATGTTGTAAATACAATCCAATACCATCAAATATCAGTTTTGGTAGGAAAGACACATTTCGAGTGGTACTACTTATTATTTTTTCTTGCCAGAAAAAGACACCAACGAACATGTTTTACTTCTCTTTAATGCCGTCATACTGCTGTGCTCTCATACAACCTGATCATTATTTTTTAATTGCATGGTATGGTTCCCTACCTTCTCAAAACCCTCAAGGAAATAAAATAGAGATAACATAAATTAAAATGCATTGTAAAATACTATATTGTACAATGTATTTTCTTACCAACCCACAGACAACTGTGTAATATAAACGTACGGAATACACAGCTGCAATGTAGGTTAGGAACAAAGAACTTCAGCAACTTCAGTGACTGTACTCAAGACTGCACAGTCATAAAGATTGGTTACAGATACAAGTTAAACTAGGAAGCATATGTCATATATGACAACATCAAAGTGAGGTATTAGCAAAAATATAAGCTCATTTATCGTTTAGCAGTTCGGCGACAAGACCATATACATGGTTATTGTCCAATGTAGATTAGCGGGGAAGATCATTAGACTAAAGTAGAAACTGATGAACTAATGATTGCAATTTCTGAGATGACGGTTTATCTCAAAGGTGACTGTTAGAAAATAGGTAGGTGAGATGGTCATTGGGACCCCCAGTGGAAACCCCTGCTCAGTGGATTCTACAACAGGTAACAATGGTGTGAGTTGTCGCTTAAGTTGCTATGCAGCAACATGGCAAGGCAAATCAGGAGATGCAATGGAGAAGAGAAGCTGGCAAAAGTCTTAATGAACATTCTTGTCGTGAGTTCACTCTTTTTCTGCCTTCTGCAAAATCAAAATACACTGGTGACCCAGACGGGAGAGATGACAAGTGGCAAGACCTCTTTTACTATATGAAAGAAATAAATAAGAGATTTAAGATTTATAAATTGTGGGTAAAAGTTGTTCATATGGAGAGAGAAAGAGATACAATCAGAAAAGACAGACATAAGAAAGGAGCAGAGGACAGTCTAGGTCATGACCCCCTGCCACTGGCTGAGGTATTGCAAAGCCTGATGGCTGTCAGGTCAAAGAATCCCCTGAACATTCCTTGCCGCACAGCGTGAAAATTCCTTCTGTTAGAGCAACTTCTTTGTGTTGTGGAGGGAATGACCGACATTGTCTAGGATGGCCTTTGCCTTACCTTGCATACAACATTCCACCACAGTCCCCATTGAGTCTGACCTCCTGCCAAGTGCTGAACCTGCCTTTTCACCTGCCTGTCTAGCCGCCTAGTGTCGTTGTCTGCAGACAGAAACATTAATCAAGTCACTAGATCTGCCCTTTTCAGGAGAGGACTAGTCCAGCTTGATGTCATGATACACACAAAAACATTTGTAAGTTTGGACCTTTGTCAGTGTCAATCCCTCTAATGTTGACTCTCACTGAGGTGTTATTACGGCTCCAGTTGCTGAAGGCCTTTGTACTCCCCTTCCCAGATAGCAATATTTACCAGACATTCGCCCCACATACCCTGTGGAATGATGGCTCTTGGGCGGTCTGCTCCTGGCCTTGCTTTGGCCTGTCACAAGCGGGTGAACCAAATAAACCCAAGTCAGGCCAGATCGAGTTCACCACAATAGAATGAGCTGTGGTCCAGATTTGGGCCAGTTCTAGTTTATTCGGGTCTCTCTCGGCTGACATTGGATAATGAACGTATCTGGTGTTGGCCAAGATCTAGGCGGAAACAATTTTACTTTTATCTGGGTTGCTCCTCAATCCTACTCCATGCCACAATAGTAGTATCATCAGAGTATTTCCCGATGTTGCAGGACTCAGAATTGTACCTCCAAGTCTGCTTTGTACAATCTGAGGGGAAGGAACCCAATAAAGTCCCCTGTGGAACCTCAGCAATGCTCACTGCCATCCCAGAGACACTGTTGCCTAGCTGGATGCGCTCTGTTGATCTGTGACCTTGGAAGCAAAGAAGTGATTTACTCCCATTCTTCAAACTTGGGAGTTAGGGAAAAACACAGTCCTCCAATAATTACAGTACCTGACTTATTGAATGCGGAGCATGTCAGGGACTGCAGCGTCCACACCAGTGTATTCTTGGTAAGCCACTCCAGGGTCTTCATAATGTCTAAGTGAAGGTCACTTGTCAGTAGTCATTTAGCACCCTGCCTCGGGTACCAGTACAAGATCTGATGTTTTCCACAGAATTTTAAAGAGGTCTCAGACATTCATCATCTGGGTTGCAGCCTCCCAATGTCTGTCTTCACTTCATCTGCTGTGAAGGATGGGGGAGTGGGAAAAGTTAGAGCTGCAGTGATATGAGAGAGAATGGGTGAGGCTCTACTGCCTGGGGCATGGCAGACATTGGCTGCCATTTCAGACCTGTTGAAGAAATGGTTTAGCTCATCGGCCTTGTCCATCACTCAGTGTTGCACGGCTATTCTGTTTGTAACCAGTGATGATCTTCATTCTCCTCCACACCTCTCTGGTGTCCTCCTTAGCCGGCTTTAATCTCCCATTCACCCTGTGTTGCACACGCTTGAGAATTTCCCTGTGACCATCCTTCTGATTGAGGGGTGCACAGTTGTCTCTGGTTATCCAGGGTTTGTTATCGGGAAACAGCTTACAGTCCTGGAAGTTAATGTCGGCAGTAGTACATCAAACCATTCTATCAATGTCAGTGTCCGTGCTGTTCCCCTGTGACTCCTTCAGCACATTCCAAACCATGTGCTCAAAAACAGTACCTGTGAGGCTCACTGGCCTCCGGTGACCACTTCATGAATAAGTGGGTGGTTTCAAGTCGCCTCAGTAAACACGGTTTCTAGCACAGTTGAAGAAAACCAGATTGTGATCTAATCCGCCAAGTGGTTGTGAGCTGAAGCACTGTAAGCCTCCTTGATGTTGGCAATCAGCCGATCAAGTATCTTATTTTTTCCTTGTGGGACAGTAAGAAAACTGGAGAAAGCCAGTTAGGTAAGAGGTGAGATGTAATCCAAAGATGTTGCTCTGAATACATCAGGAAAATGTGGAATTTTCTCCAAAACATCATTGAATCATCAAAATTGTCCAGTACGGGTGTGGTGGAAACTTAAATTAATTATACAACATCTCTTTTCTTCAATGTCTTTATACCAGTGAGAAAAAAAAACTGTTAAAGTTAAAACGGAATACATCGAAATCTCGGATGTGAGGTAATTACGGATGTCCTGATCAAGTTTTTTTTTTTTTTTTTTTGTTTTGTTTTTTGGTCACAATCCCAATTAAATTCAAGTCTGATCCAAACTCACCAAGCGACAGAAGATACAGTAAGTATCTGGCACATTCAAGTAGGAGCTGTAGCCTTTGAAATTGTTGCCAACTCTTATTTTTCCTTATCTTCAGGATTGGCTCGGGACAACTCCAGATATAACCAAAACTGCTCCAACATTTTGTGCACATATAGGACCGAATCACTCAGCATAAAAATCTGATTGCAAAAATATATTCATAAGGGGATTTAAACTCAAAGTGTGAGGCACACAAACAAATGATCAAATATGTCATTTAGGCACAAATCCTATAGAGTACTGTTAATTCCTATATGCACAGTTAAAGGTTCCAATACCTGGATTAACATTAACATTAGTTCATGTCGTTCATATACCCGGTTCTGGTTTCTCATCATAGAGATGAGTGTGTCGGCTGCAAAAGAGGTGAGACTTATGCCCAAAAATGCTGTCTGTGACGAAATATGTGTGACGGTTGCAGAGGTTGTTCTTTTAAACAAACCTGAGTTATCTTTATGTAGTCATTAAAATGGTAAAGAGCTGACTCATGTAAACCTTTTTTTCAGGTGTATAATCTCACTGCTCTAAGACTGGAAAGTAATATTCCATCACATAGGGCTGATTAAAATAAATTAGTTTTGGTGTTTTCTGCTGAGAGCCTTGTGCCGCACACTTAAACCGCAACATCAAATCCCCGCCAGTCAGTCTACCTTTAAAAGTGTCTCGTCAGAAAAGGTAAACACTGCAAGGATCGGCTTTTCATCTGTCACTTTGTCAACATAGACCGGTAAAAATCTGCAGAAGCAAAGATCTTAGAACAATACTCACAGAAGAAAATCACACAACCGAGTCTTGTTCTGCTTTGAGTGCGTTGCTGTGCCTCAGAATACCTCAGAATATCATGAGTGTTGATGCCCTTTTGTATTCATGATCGGAATACTGCTCTAGAAAAAAGCAGAGGAATGGATTGCCCGAGAGCAAGGACATGTTGGTATTTAGCGACCAACATGATGACAGATTAAGCAGCATGTTTGTTGACAATGCCTCTCCTTGGGTCAGTGTGAGATAGGTCACTACACTTTTTTGCACAGCAGGAAGGGTGGTGGAGATGTGGGTATCCCTGATGGGCGAGGCTGTGTGACAGGTTGCTTCCCAGGGCTACTCGAGGACCCGGTGAAGACCTGTGGGCGTAGAAGCCAAGTGTTTTTGAGTGTGGTGTGCTGAGACAAGCCCTGTGTCTGCTTCTTTGTCCTTGTGTGAAAGCAGCAGGGGCGGGTGGAGTGTGGATTCTGGCTTAGTTTCTGTATTGTGAGTCAATCAGGTTGGAACTGAGTTCTGTTTGTTCGAATGGCCTCTGCTGACAACACTGTTAGGTCTGGCAGCCCAGTAAGGATACGTTTTTGAGGATACGTTTGCTGTTTTCCAAGGCAGATTGCATTGAAATATTTAACATACTGCAGATAGAGGATGTTTATATCTGACAGTTCTATAAAATCCTAAATTTTGAATGATAATAGTTTTTAAATTATTGCTTTCCCCTAAAAGACATAGTTAAGGTAAATATGGTGTGTGGCAGATCTCTGGTGGCCCACAGCTGTTTCGCACACCTATCCACTACCCTCCACACAGTTATTTTCACCTTTGATTCAAGTATGATGATTCGTATTCTGAGTAAATCATAGGCTGCAGTTTAATCCGATAAGAATGTGATTCTAATAGGTAATAGTCTCAGAGTGGCTTCAGAGCTTCTTAAAGTCTCACACTCTATGGGATGAAGATCATTCAACCAAAATATACATCTTTCTATCTTTCAGCGGGAACTGGAGGTGAGATTTTAAGATTTCTGTCAACAGTAGTATGCTAGCTAACATTAGCCTCAACGGCTAGAATGCGTACCGTTGGGTGGCAGCACCATCACCTTCTCTGACACCCCTCTCTCATGGGATGTTGTTGGGGTCCAGCTTGGAAAGTACCGATGTGATCAACCAGTTTTAATTACCAAAACATGCTTGATGTTACCTGGCTGGCGATGATAGGTCTGTGAGCAGTTCAGAAGGGTCAAGACTGGATCTGTAGGCTAAACCCCTCATATTATCACATAATCTGTGCTGAACAGCATGTTTTGAACAGGAACTGAACTAGTCCACTGAAGGAGGCCCTAACTCAGATGAAGGGGTCACGGCAAAAGTTTTCCTAAGGTTGCAGCTGGACCCAATCCATGCCAAGGAACACATTCCGCGCTCTTATTGAAGCATCTGTGTCCCTTATGTTTGCTGTATGCTTTAATTTGTCATCTGCCGGAGTGTTGTTCCCAATCATTTTGAAATGTGCAAATCACAGATGCATCGATTGCTTCAGTTGTGGAACACTTGGTGTTCTGAAGAAGTTTCTTACTTCTCGCAGCTCATTGGGGAAACTTTTAAGGCCTTCAAAAGCAATGCTTAATCTGATTTTAAAATATTTGGAGTTCTCTATACTGATATGTTTTAATGTGTTCTTAAAAAGGTGATAATTTTATTAGGCTGTATTAACTTTGACAACTGTGTTATTTCCAAGAGGAACATTTCTCTGAAGGCCTCATATAGACCGTATTCACATATTGTCAGCCCAGGGTGTTAACAGCGTCATGCTCAGGGTGGGAAGCTCAATGTCATCTGTCATCAAGAGGATAACGTCAATGTCGAACTGTCGTGTTCCAGGCTTCTGACAAATCTATATCCTGTCACCATTCCCCATTGGTCAGCAACTCAAAAAGGAAGCAATATTCCACAGTCAAACATATTTGTCAATCAATACCCACATGCTAGCATTCAACGGCTTCCTGGCTAACATTTGGGTTTAATAGTGTTACACAGTAGGATGGAAAAGCATGAGATTTCTCCAGCAGCCTCCCGCTGCATATAAGGAAACTCTGCCTCAGGTGTCAGCATTGGTCCTGGCTAGGACATCAAGACTGAAAATCAAATTCTGTAGCATGTTCCTCTGCTATACTAGAGGCTATGGTACTAGCCATAACACATCTGAATCTCTGGCTTAACCGAGTTGCATTTTGTTGGCGGGAGGTTTTGTGAGAAATTAAAAGAGACAATCTAATTTCTGCTGCTTTTACTTTGACACTTGTTATTGTAGGCTATGTTTGCATGGTTGTAAATAATTGGGTCCAACCAAGGTGAGCCTATCGTTTAAGCTGGCATGTCGGTATCACAGTACAGCACACTATCTGCTTGGTCACCCCTAAGCCCGTGGACCCTTTTTCACTTCACAGATTCACAAAAGATGTCCTGTAATACCCTGTTTGAGGACTCTCCTTGTGTTCACTGAAGCAGGGTAACAATAAATAACCATGTTCTTAATGTCTAAGCTACCTAAGCTGTTGTAGTGTCTACACTGAGCAATGCATTAAATCTGACATTTAGCTATGTTAGCGCCAATTACATCACCATTGAATATGGAGGTCTGTAGAGACCTTTGTTATCTACTTTCCCCTGGTAGCTGTATTTCCTCCTTAACTCTATTTGTTCCTGGCAGAACCCTCGGCATCTTTAGTTTAATTTAAAATAAAACACTAGGGATGCGAGAACAGGCCGTCTATTCCAATCTTGCCAAACACATAGGTTGATTTTAACGGGCTAACACTCCTAAAGGCAACACAACCTTTTTTTTAAGTTGATATAATCGTGGAAAATTCAGCCTCGGGGAGGAATGATTTCCTTTAAAATCGCCTTGTGAGCAGTTAAAGCCCGGCTGCAATCACTCCCAATACATCAGTGCGGTGTCACTCCCCTCACAATCTCATGTCACAGAGAAGATGAAAATGCCATGAGCGAGTGACTGATACCTGCCCGGATCCCCGCAATGGCTTCCTCGCAGGCGGGGACGACACGGCGCGCACAGCCGCATGAATAATTTGCGCAGGTGCCAGGGTCTTGTTATTCACACAAGATAAAATGGAGAACAACAAGTACTGCTTCCACTTTTTTCTCCATGATTTATTCAGAGATGCACGCCGTTTCAACTCACGGGCATCACCCGATGGATACCTTGTGAAGAAACGTGGTGGGGGACTTTAATTAATGATAGGAACAGTGTGTGTTTTTAGTGAGGAGATCTTTCCCGAGCAGCGGAATGTATGTCACTTTCTCGCATTTATTACTTTTAGTATGTCTTGTGTGCACTTCCTCAGACAGCAAAATAATTTCTAGTTTGAAGGGCTAGATCTTGTTTTAAAACCCTAATACATTACACGGACACAGACACACTAATGTCACAGGGACGATGAAATCGCCTCAGCCAGGTGACTGATACCTGCCCTGATTTTGTTAATGGCGCCATTCCGATGACAAATGATCACGGCAGACAGCTGTAATGCGACTTCATCTTGTGCTAGTGTCATTACACACAGCCCGTCACAAATCAAGGCCTTTTCCGAGCCCTGATGAGCAGGAAAAAATAGTTCCTGATGAAATAATTATTCGTTACAGGTAATCATAAATCTGAAGAAAAATGGAGTGGTGCACCAAAAGTGGCTCGCAGCAAGGTTTCAGTCTGCTGGGAATAGATGTTATTAAACTTTTTAAAGTGAAATATCCTCCTTATCAAATAAACAAAATTAGTCTTGGGGATCATTTTCAAAGAAGCCGGCTTTGGCTCGTATGACGAGTCTTGGTACTCGAAGCTAATCAGATGATATACTCAACGCACCAGTGAATTTCCCAGAAAGGTTTGCATAGTTTCAAATTCCCCTTTCAATATATATATATATATGATATGATATATATGACCTTCATTTACAATAGACCTACTGAATTAAGCTGTTGAGTGCAGTAATTAACAGCTGCCATGCTCACCATGCTCTGTGATTGTAGATTCCCGACATTTTCAACCATAGGTATGCCTAATAATATGGCATGTCATATCCCCGTGGCACTAATATATACATATACAATTACATGAAATAAATAATTTAAAGATTTCAGTTCAAACAATCCAGGAAGAGGAGTACTGTTGATTGAGTCTTAATCTAGACATTCTTATTCTACCCTGTTCCTCCTGTAATACACAGCCAGTGAGGGATTTCTCTGTTTAAAACGAT
>OMLP01027772.1:43582-74028 GCA_900302685.1 Spondyliosoma cantharus | reverse complement strand
TTCTGGGTCAAACTTGTATTGTGTAGCGAAAGCATCTCCGCGAGCCATAGCGATACATCCACTGTAAACATTAGCGCATGCTACCGGCTAGGCATCGTCTCCCTGAGGGACGTGTAGCACGCAAGGCCATTGGGCAAGGCTCTTCAAGTAGGCGTTGACAGACTGAGCTCATTAGCATTTAAAGGTACAGGCACAGAAGCAGCTGCTCTCAGGAGAGCTCAGCAGAGCTCATTTGAGCAACTTTTAGACAGCTGAAATTCAGAACCACGGATGGGTTTGGGGCCATGCATATCGAATACAGTGTTGTTGGACCTTTGACAGCTGTGTGAAATTGATGAAAAACAGTATAATATGGGACCTTTAAAATGTTTTCGGCTAAAATGATAACATATTGCACCTTTAAGTTTTTTTATAGGGACTTAGTTCATTCATAACCAGAGGAGGCATCGGGGTCAACATGCCTACAGCCAATTTAGCCTTGCACTTTTAAAACATTGTTTATTTAATCGATGAAGCAGATTTGTTTTAGTTTTTTATTGCACACATTGTTCCTCTCCAAACCTGGTTCCTACATTACCCACAATGCAACCCAAGCACCATTAGTTTGGTCCGAAATTTGCTTGCGTTGTGCTCGTGGCAGCTAATTTACCCTTGAGCCGCTAGAAAGTGACATCACTTGGGGCATTTTTATCCCCCTGGAGCCACTAAAGGTAGCTTCTTTTCACATGTGCGGCAGTACTTCCCAACAGCTGTAAACAGACTATAATTAACAAGACATTTTGTTTTTGTTTTTCAGATGTGTTTATATTTTTGAAAATGTACTATTATTCAATTTATTAAGTCTTCTCCCGCATCAGAAGCTGTACAGGTTTTTCGTTGTATTTTCTACCGGTCCCATCGGAACTGATTATACTTGATATAAATAGTCTGTGATCCAAAATTCGATTCCCTGTAATCATATTGCAGGGCAAAGAACCTTTATTACAAATAACCACAAAGCGGATCGTAATCCTGTACTTCAAAATGAGACGCGGGATAGATAGAAAAATAGAAAAACACGGAAATAATCTGCTCTACTAAGAAGGATGGTGTTTGTAAGAAGAATTTGGGCTTCTCTTGCAATTATTTTAAGGCTTACAGCTTGATGATCCCTTTTTCCCTCTGTGCACTTGTGTTTCCTCCGGGGAATATGAGGGACGATCAGATACAGGAACCGCTGCCGCACTGATCTCCATGTTGCAGTATTTGGGTGTGGTATTTCTGCATTTATATCAAACACGCATACGCACACATATAGTACATGTGCATGTCTGATGCTGTATTACAATTTCTTCAGACGAGGCTTCACAAAAACACACATAAGTAGGGAGTACATGACTCACTCAGCGTTCATTAGGAAAGAAGGAAAACATGCGTCACCAGTGGTGGGGGAATATAAGACGTGTAGCATCATGTGCAATTGGTGATTACATTTGTAATGTGTATTTGTAAATGCTGTACTTCCCCTCGGAGGCATGAAAAGTAATTACACACCGACACAAACAAATAGAATGATGTATGATTATCATGTTATACAACAGTACAGGTATTATAACTATAGTGTTGATATTTTCTGAAACATCAGAATCGATGGCAACAAAATCAATCACTCAAATCAAATCAATCACTCTGCTTTGATAGTATAATAATATTATAATTCATTAATTCAGTATAATATTATAATTTCACCTCACTAAACTTAAACTTTCTTACTGTTTTTATGTCTCTGACTCTGCATCTGAAACTTACCAAACAACTGTCTGGCTGTCTTTATTATAAAAACACAATTAAGATAACCACAATTCAATAAACACATTTACGCATGCTGGGTTCAATTATGTTGGCTTGGAAAAAGAAAAATGACATTTTACACATGCAAATTACCAACGCACAACTTAGATCGAAATTTGTCACATGA
The DNA here is from genome assembly GCA_900302685.1 of Spondyliosoma cantharus. Lineage (NCBI taxonomy): Eukaryota > Metazoa > Chordata > Actinopteri > Spariformes > Sparidae > Spondyliosoma > Spondyliosoma cantharus. The sequence continues at coordinate 72,071 of OMLP01027772.1, read as the reverse complement.
AATTGTTTCCTGTATGAATTTAAAGTATGTGAGAAAGTAATGATAACCACTGCGCTGTATCATATTATCATGTCATAATATCTGCAGTGATAGCCTCAACGTCAAAGCCTCAATCTGACCTGAATAAATGAGGTCTTGCGTGATGGCACGGATCTGTAGTTTTCATGCAGTAGTTTGGCCTGCAACAGCTGCTTATTAACTGCACTGTAGAGCACTGGCTTGATATTCAAAACATAATTATATATGAGACTAAAACATATGCAAATGTATAACGTGTGGATGGGTGTGAATACATCAGAAGAAAACTAGACTGCCGTTTAAACCTTAAAGACAGCGAATACCAGAGGTGAGATGCTTAAAGGTGAAACTTGGTTGCCAGTGGGTGTCATATATGTTTGGTGCTTAACTAGTCTCGCACATTAAACCTCATACACATACACATAGCATCTGACATACAATCTCACAAGGGAGAATATCTGCTTCAAGTGTGAACCTGCGAGGGGATGAGAGCCCCGCGCTTGTGAGACTGCATTTGTGCACGCCGAGCAGAAACGCTCTCCCTCGTGATGATGCCGTACACCCATGGGTACCATCCTGTGTGCTCGTATCACGTGGGTGCACCTGCGTTTTATGTGAGCTCATTAAACTCCGTATTTATGTGTCTGGTTGCATAGCAAACCCTTTTAGTGAGCGGGACTCGCTAAACCTCAACATTGTGAACCTGCAAAGAGCACACTCGCACACACACACACACCTTCAGCCGACCCAGAACAACCCTTATCAGCTTTTTGTTAATTAGAAGCCAAGCAATACATTTTCCGCTTCTTCTCCTCCTCAAGAGTGAAACAGTTCCTGAAGGAATCGCTCAATAGCAATCACTTAATATCTTATTTAAAAAGGAGTGTGTGTGTGTGCGCGCGTGTATGCATTATTGATTCACATTCAATCTTATACCTGCTCCTTTCCTTTTCCCGGACAGACTGGGCTTATCCCGGCATAAAAAAAGGCATAAAAAAAACAAAAAAACATCCTCAACAGGTCATCTCTCTATCAAAGGGATGTCCAAACAGCACTCAGTCTGCAGCCACACAAACAGCTCTGTGAGAGACTAAATCCCTACTGAGGCTTTCCCACACGCATGTGCTGGCTCGGCTCCACACGGTTTAACTGGGCACGTCAGACGAGCACAACCAGGAATCAGAACTAGCATTTTCCACCGCTTGAAGGTGTGTCTTTATCTAGTGATCTAGTTTAGTTAGTTATCTAGTTTATCTAGTGTTTTTTTTTCTGTCTATTGAAACTACTGAAAAATGAACATGATGTAACAGTAAAACACAACCACAGCGATTCAGTTAGACGCTACAAGAGAGACTTTTAAAAACATGTTTCTCTCAGGTTTCCTGCACAGACATGAGCCGAGTCTCTCGACCCAGGTGAAGAAGGGTCGTCTCGGGTCGTCGCTGTCACAAGTCGGTCCTGGCCCTGCTCCATAAAGGTCCGATACCCGGCGCAGCTCAGCACAACTGTGCCAGTGGAAAAGCCCCATGTGTCAGCTATCTAACCTGTTACTAATGACAATGCTAGCAAGTTGGTGTTAAGCAGGTGTAATATATACTCATCATGGTAAATACACCAACCAACAATCAGGACTGCTAAATGCTAATGATATAGGTTTTGCAGTATTTGGTCTAAACATCTAAAAATAAACAGACATTTTTGTCCTGATGATGTTGTCAGAAGTGTTCTTCAGTTGCCTGCTCCAACACAACCGACTCAAATGAATGGTAATTATCAGGCTCCAGCAGAGCTTGATGACAACCCATTCATCTGAATCAGGTGCATCGGAGCAGGGAAACATCTGAATCATGCAGGCGGGGGGGCCTCGAGGAACAGGATTCTGCTTTTGTCTTTGAGTTTTTGTTACCTGATGACCAGCCTGCCTCATTGGCACACTCATTACTTGTTTGCCTTTTTAACAGTGCTTCAATGTTTTTTTGTTTTTTTACAAAGATCTGAGTTATAAGATGTATCAGTCTGTCCATGACTAACAATTAAAAACCAGACAGTGAGCGTATTCGAGGCATTCTTTTTCTGAAAGCCAATCCAGAACAAACTCAGCCCGGGCTCCGTAATGAGGGCACAGCAGAGAAACAGAGTGTGTGAAATCTAGCCATGAAGGTTAGGCCAATATATCAACACGCACCGGGGGTCTGACGGGTCTCCGAGCACTTTTCCTTCGGTTTATTTTCCCTCCATTTTCCTCCTCTTTCATCACCTTCCTCGGCACCTCTGCCGGCTGATGTTTGACCTGACCTGCAGGAGTTTGGAGAGTGACAGACTACAAGCTTGTCCCGTGTCAAAATGCACTGTGATGAGGAGGAATAATGGTCACACATGAAAGCACACACAACAGCACACACACACCCCGTGACAGGGGCGAGAGGTAAGCATTTGGATGGGACATAGATTTGCTTTCCGCTTGTTTTACTCTTTAAGCGTAATTTGCAGCTTAAAATTGAATTGACTGTGTATTATCCTGCACTTAATTTAAAACATATTGTAGCTTTTCATGAACTTTTATTACAAATCAGATAAATGTACAAAGGAATCAGATCTTAATTGTTTCAGGAAATTGGTCCAACACATATTTCTGGCACTAATCTCCACTGAAAACTGCCATAACCAACCCCTGATTTTCTTTTTCTACAATTACATATTCCTCATTCGAGTCCCTCTTCAACTGAACGTGCCAATAGTAGCAGCTGTCTCCTAGCAACAAAACCAGTAACAATGATGGGAGGGCGACCTCAGAGTGAGCACCTGAGTCTCTCTGGCAGAAAAGCGAATGCTTAAACTCCTGGAAATAGATGTAACTGTATATGTTTCAACTCATCGTGAATGCAAATATGGAATTGTGTCATGCACGTTGTGCACTTTTTAAAAACTCTGGGGATTTTTTAAATATACTTTATTGAAATGAGAATAGTTTACAAAGAATTCAGGTCAATAGAAAATTAGAAAACAGATGTAAGTGAACATAGAGAACCTTAAACAAGGATAATACAAAGAAATATATGTAAAGCACACAAAATATAAAATCATATATAAAATCAAATGGAGAAAAATAAAATAAAGGGATATATAGACCTAAATAGACGTCATTATAAAGAGGTTTCAGAGTAAAAACTTTCAAAATCTAACTTTTTACATTTTTTGGTTCTTTATTAACTTGTGACATGAATGATTTAAGTAGTAAGTTTAGTTCTAGGAGAAACATGTGCATAGTATGATGAAGTCCATCTTCAGGAGTGCTATTATCTGGGTTTTTAAAGTAATAGGTTAACAGAGTAGATAATAACAAAAGTTTCCGTCAAAGAAAGGTGAGAGATTGTTTCTATGCTCTGCAAAAGGTGCAAGACGTTTCAACATCTCTAAACTAAGCAACCAGACAGTCTAACAGGGTATCTTTTAAGTACAATTTTGAAATGTTCTTCCTGACCCTTGTTTTAAATACTAAATGATCAGAAGGTGAAGGCAGGACATATGACGAATATGACGAGGGAATAACTCTGGACTGGATTAAGACTGACCGAGCTGTGAGTCATCACTCACTGTTATGAAAAGAAATGGGGCCGTTAAAGGACTGACTGCACGATGACAGGCGAAGGAGAAAAAAGGAATGCTTTATGATTAATTTAGAAATATTTCTATACGTCAATTATATCTGGTAGATGCTAAATGGTTTTAATGAATAGGTAGCACTCACACGTGTCTGCGGGATCTAATAAGCACTCGAGCTACGTCCACCTCACATACATTTTTTAAGGAAACGGAGCGTCTTGTGTGCTTCGGCTTTGAGGGGAAGATATTTTCCCTGTGTGGTTTTAGAATTCACATGCAACGCCCGGAGAGGAAATGGGAAGAATTTCACGCCGTGACTCCTTGAACCTGAAGGTTATCTCGGCGGCCACAACCTATGAAAGCTAATGAAGTCAGAGCTCCAGAAAACACCTGCCCTCTCTGATCAAAGCAGGCCGGAAGAGATAAGAAGGGAAAGTGGTGGGAAATGCTAAACTTTATTAACAGTGCTTGAATGTTAGAATAACATTTCAACCAAACAATAGGCTTTACGCAAAGAGTCTTTCTTTGGAGCAAAAAAAAAAAAATCACAATGCTTTGATATTTAATTTAAGGGTGTTTTGAGACAAAGGTTGGACAATGTCTAGAGACGATGTCCACAGTGAGACATCATAGTAGACCTTAAGGTTACCATGAGGTATACCATTAGCATGCCGCTGTAGTCATCGCTGTTTCCCACTGTCGCTCTGAAGAAAACTCCCATCACCACTCACCTATAGAGTGCATACCTCCACCAAGGCCCAAAAAGGCTAGTTTCATGTCATCCACGCAACTACTGAGTCGACCAAACTTGTTATCTTTTTTGTCAGAAGATTCCTCACAGCAGGACTCTAAGAGCAACGGTATGAAAGTCCTTTGTTCCCTCTTTGGTAAGAGTTCACAAACTCTTTGTGAACAAAACTGCCCTGAAAACAGTTACGGCGATTTCAGGGGCCTTGATCATGCCGACGATTAAATCTCACCAACAATGCTGGTCCTGGCATTCATCAGGCTGAAACTAACACTCAGTTCCTTCAGTTCACAGACTTTGTTGAATCTGACTCGCGATGAAGCGACAACAAAATAGTTTCCTGCGTGAAGTCCGCTGCTTTTTCTAAATAATTAAACCAACAGAATTTGTTCAACAAGCAGGTTTGTCAAAAGGATTCTTACATCAAGGAGTGACATTTTAAAGCATATGGCACCTCTTTAAGTCGGTGGAGAAGAACAGCCGGCAGAACATCCCCCCTCTCCAGACTCCGTCAGGAAAGGAAGAAAGGGATGATGAATATTCATGACCGTATTCATGACAGCATAAGGTATCCACTGGGAAGTTGGAGGGGGCAGGTCACGGCTTTGAGCGTACTTACCTCACAGAGGATTTTGTTCGATGGCAGCCCACGAGAGATTTTTGTAAGGGAGCCCAAACTGTCTGAGCCTCCATGTTGTGCCAGAGGTCAGCGTTCCACTGACCCCAGCAGGTGGGACGTTGCTGGGGGGCTAAAGGTCAATCGAATCAATTCCACCTGGCCAAGACCTTGGTCAAAGGTTCTGTTTGTGTATGTGTGTCCAAGGGTCGATATCCCGGTCCCACACAGCGACTCATTATAAACCCCTCACAAAACGGCCCATTAGCTGTTTTGTATCTGCTTGTTACCTTTCAACCTACTTAGACGTTTGTTTTCTCAATAAAAGGTTATGATGAATTTGTTTTGCACCAAAGAAATCGAGTTTCCCCCCTCTGCTCTTTTCACTTTGCGCGAGTCAAGACAACAGACTAATTGGTGCATTAAAACAGCCTGAAGCCTGAAATGAAGCGAGGCGGGGAGTACAGTCTCAAAGGTACATGAGGATTAGGAGAGAGAGAAAAAAAAAAGGTTGAAGGGAGAAAGAGAGAGCGAAGCAGAGATAATGAAGAGAGACAAACAAAGACAGAAAAAAAAGAGGGGAACTGAAACAAAGAGCAAACATGATGGGGGGGGAAACAAACTAACAAACAAGCGGGATGAAAAAGACACAGCCGGCATGCTCGCTTGTAACTGAGATTTGGGAGTGCATGTGTTGATTTTTTTATACTCGCCGGAGACAAATTGCGGCGCTGAGCGAGCGTCTGAGCTGGGATCAGACGCCCAGAGAGATGAGGGGGAGGCCGGAGCAGCAGTGGCACCAGACCTGGCAGGAACCTTGAGTCTCTGAAATACCAGACTATCACACTGAGCCCGAGTTTGTTTGTCGGCTTTTCTATTTTTCATCCTCTGTTCATCAGCCCTTTCTCTTTTCTCCCTCGCCAAAAAGCCGAGATGGCCCCGTCCTTCTTGTCCTTTCACTCGCTCTTGGTGGTCAACAGCGATGGGTTTTTTTTTCCCTCTCCAGACTCTCCGTGCTGCCTTCAGTTACTTTGTGTTTCATGCACAGAGTGACAGGAGGGACAGATTGTGTTTCATAATGAAGCAGATCAAATATTCTGTCCTATAGCGCCGTGCCTGTACTTTCTACTGTACAACGCGCATTAAAAATAGTGTATATTAGTGCAGAGCGTGACCCAGTTACATCATCCAACCTCAGATGGTGAGACTGAAACTGCCGTGCTCTTAATGTGCCTGTCAGCAAGTTAGTGATGCCACATTAGGAAAAACTGTCACAGTGTTCTATCAGTCTGATTCCTGCTCGCCTCGTTGTGCAATCAGCTAACTTATGCTAAAATGAGCCTTTATTCAATTATCGTATAAAGGAAGGTCGATTGATGGATAGAATGATGGCAGGGCTTGAAACTAACGGCGCCCTATCATCACAGATATGCCTCTGGGACGAAAGGGATTTTTGTATGCACAGAATGTATGTATAACCATCACTGACTACAACAAAGCATGGCCCATCGTTACTGTCTCTGGTTGGATACTCAGGGCAGGACCTAGAAAAAATATGACACATTGGAATTCGACAGGACGCACAAAACTCCCTATAGACGGGAGAAGCAGATTATTGCAGTACAACAGAGAGTGGTGGAGCCGCTTTGTCCTATTCTGCTCCCAGGTCATGGAATGACGTTAAGAACAGAAGTAACTTTTTAATTGTGTGCTATCTTGGACAGTTCTTGCTACAAAAAGTGACTTCCTGGTTAAATAAAGGTTAAATTATTAGAATCTAAAACACATATCCGCGTTGAAACCAGCAGGTGGAGAGCAAATTAGAGGTTAGCTGCTAAATTAGCTTAGCCACTGGCGGGCAGCAGAGTCCTGCAGTATGTAACGGCTGACGGCGCAAATAGCTCACAGCTAACAGAGCTAACTGAGCTAAACACACAGCTGGACAGAGTTTCTCTTCAGGAAAGTTGAAGCCTTTAAAAGTGAACTGTGATTTAATGTGACAAGCAAGTAAACACTGAAGTACTAAAGCACTTCAGCTGTTTTGGAGGTAAAAATGCTTGGATTGGATGTCTGGAGCCCTGAACGAGCTGTGAAATGTTACTGCAGTTTCCTTTGTGACACAAGAATATTGATTTACCGCTCCGGACCAGTTCATCAGAGTGGCATTAAACTTTGGAAGTGTAGAGATGCACGACTGGCAACTATTCAATTACATGGCTAAACACACAGGAGTTTGGATCGACTCTTATAATCTATAAGCGAAATAAACCCAGAACAGCAGACAAATGAATACAAGAATTTCCCATGTTCAAGAGCAGTTTAAAAAGTAGACACTGAATCTGTCGCCGTGATCTCCTTGAAACAGAGTGCTGTCGAACAGACCCCAGCCTCAGCCCCTCAGGAGCTTCTGAAATGCCAGTTTGAGGGCATCCTGGCAGCTGGCAGCTCTGCAACTGTCTTGCGTCGTCTGGCGTTCACCCTGCCTGCAACAGCTGGAGGGAGTTCAGGCTGACAGTCACAGACGCAGGGATCAAAGAGAAGTAAAGATGGACGGACGGAGCCCATCTGTCAACCTCAGCAGTCGGATCCTGACCACTGCTCTACAGTAGCCAGTGGGGAAACAAGTACCGCGATTAAAAAAACAAAAAGTGTAAGTTTGAAGTTAAAGTTCTGCATTTATATAATTAGTTGTTTTTACGTCCCCATCTACATCAGTTGTGTAGGAGAATGCTGCAACACTGTCTCGCTGTGAAGCTCCAGAAATGTTTTGATGACTACGAAACTTCCCCATCAGCGGAATGGGGGTGAGTATAAAATGAATGAATTTTAAGTTTTGGATAAACTTATCCTTTAAATGTACACACAGTGATGGACTCATGTACCCATGATACCAAAATAGTCAGTCCTGCAGATGTGACGTTGGTGAGGCGGATAAGTTTCACTCACAGTGGCCTGAAAATGATCATATGAAGGTTGTGAAGGACTTTTTTTTTAACGATGGAGAGAAAGGTTAAAGGAACCAAAATGCTTTAAAGAAATGTGTGTGAGTGTAGAAGAAGTGCCGGAGAAAGATGCAGTTCTCTTTTTGAGTTTCTGAAAGTAAAAAAAAAAGCAAAGTTAACGCATGCACAGTCCTGCAACCTTTCCTCCAGTGAGTGATTATCACAAGTTGATTAACTTTTTGTTTAATTGGAGAAGCAATTTATGGCTATATTTGTGAGCACGGCAGCATTTACAGGCCGTTATCTAACCTTTAGCTGAGTCTTTCTCCCCAACTGCGTTTTGGTGACGGCTTAATTACGTCCAATAGGTGTTATTGTATGTTTGGTATAATGTTAACGCTTTGACTTAATGTGCATTCATGCCTGAAAATTACCCTGCCATCATTGACATCCTTTGATGTCAGGGCATTAATTTCAGATGGCTGTGCTGAATGCAATTTGCATGAGTGATCAGTCTCGTTAGTTGTTGTGCGTGGGTGGACCCGGTGTGTTCTCGCTCCCGCTGCTTCTGCCTTGTTCTCGGTTTGTGGGCGAGAAAGAACAGAGGTTCTCCGGTGATCAGTGACACAGCCATGTGCAATCGGCTGAGCTCGGAGGTGCACTGAGGCAGGGTTCATATTAGGAAAATCAATGTCAAACAGAGACCATACATGAGTCATGACACAAAATCTCAGGGGGGGAGAAAATCCACGCACGCTTTTCAGAACAATCCAAATGTGTGCGTTGCTGACTCAATAAAGTAGCGAGGAGAAAAGAGAGGGATCTGAACCCACACTGCTCATGAAAACTAAGATCAAACTGTCAAAGCTAGGCACGTCTCATCAAATATGAATCGAGATTCTGTTGCTGCATAGCCTACGTATATGTTGGCACTGTCATCAGATGCAAATTGTGGTGTGCTGTTTGAATGCATAATAAGAACATTTTCACTAAGCATGTTGAAATGGACGCAGGGAGGACAGGGAGGGACTTGCACGCACCAACATACATGTCCCAGCACCAAAAAACAATAACCAGAGAAGCTCAGATCACACAGCAAGGGAGTCTGACCTCCACTATATGTACATACAGGAAATAGCTGTTTGCTGCGATATTAATGTTCCAGATCTCATAAAGGAGTAGGTTGATAATGTGGAAGTGAGATGAGGAACTGCTTGATTATTTTTTTGTTGTTGTTGTATTGTTGCTGTTTGTTTTGCTGTATCAATTAGGCCCTGACCAATATATTGGTCAGCCTATACGTATTATTTATAAGTTAAACAGATTGTTCTGTAATTTTAGATGATTTTCCTCATACTGTCCAGAGTATCCTCCCTCTGTCTGAAATGCTCTGTTTAAGCTCCTGTCTCTTTAAGGCCCGCCCCCCCCTCCTCAATACCCAGTCTCCTCTGATTGGTCAAATCACACATGCCTGACCCAGCACTGCCAACAACAGAGCAGCTTTGCCTAAGCAGTTTTTACATGCCGTGAGTCATACATTACGCAGATATGTGACACGATGATATTGTGTGATGTCACAAAGTCACTGAATTAAAGGTGAGACTGACGAGGCGTTTCAGTAGAAGTGTTTTCTGTGGGAGAGAGGAGCTTCTGTTGGTGCAGATTTGAACCTTTTTAACTTTCAGGATCTTTAACAAGCACACGCATCTACATAAAACACTGAAGGAAAAGAAAAAAAAAAATAGGTCCCTTTTAAGAATTGTCCTATTTGAAAGACTCTGAATTTTAAAATGTCCATATGAGTTTAAAGCATGTTACTTGAGAGTCCATGTTTGGCTGGATGGATTGCACAGTGTGCTTTGTATGACTCGTGAAGCACGTGTGACTGTTTGCAGGTCTAAGTAGCCGTCACCCTATATGAAGTTGCGCTTTATATCTATGTGTTCAGAGAGTACATGCATGTCTGTGCAATTCCTCACGTCCACCGTCCCCGCTGAGATACTGCGTCCCTCTCCCGCTCCCCCGCTCCCTAATAGTCGTCTGCTCCAGTCTACCTGGCCTGTCCGTTTGTATCTATGTCGCATGGATGTATGACAGCCCCGGAGCTGTACACGGCTGCTGCCATCATTGTGCAGCGCTCAACATCTTCATGTATTTATGACTCTATTAAAAAGCTGCACAAGGACAAGGGGGTGGTGCGGTGTGGCGTTCCATTCTTCCCCCTCGCCATTCCTCTCAGTCATTAGCTCAGATTTATGTAACCACCCACTGATAGGAAGCAGATAAATATATGGTTAATCTAAAAATTAATTGCGATATTTGCGGGCAACGTAGACGTTTCCTGTCTTTTGTCATTTTTAGATGACGTGTGTGTCGTTCATCACCAGGAACGCCTGAATTATTGCTTTCCTTTAGATCTTTTCTCTCAATCCGACATTTTAATTAACTACCTTCTTAATATCAGTGAAATGATTGCAGGGAACTTATTCATAAGAGTAATTATTAATTGGTATTCTGTGTGCGACATGATGCATATATTAAGCTGACATATAAGGTGCCAGATGGCCCATGATGCCTTTGTGACTCAGAAGTTAAAAAGCCTGACATGAGGCTCGATCACAGAGAAGAAGAAAAGGCACTTTTACAGGCCGGTTAACTGAATGCCAACTGGTGAGAAGTTACTGAAGATGAGGACCATTTCATCCTCAAAAGGGGGACAAAGAAGTTGGCAGTTATAAAATAACAATCCCCACATGAACACGGAGACAGATGTGCGAGTGCTTCTTTTGTGTGTCCGTACGTGTCTTCTGCTTTGGGCATTGTGCGTTCAATAGGCCCATTTCACCTGCCCTGGCAATCATCTCCTCCATTCAAGACGACAGTTAGCCTCTGTGCTCTCTCTCTACGGAGCCTGTCATCTCACCCTCACGTGCAGCACGAACGCTTCGACCGAAAGCATAAAAAACACTTAAACGGGGCCGGCTGAGGCTCATGAGGCAGAACAGGCCATCTACTCATTGCAGTTCGATCCTCGTGTCCACACGTTGATGTGTCCTTGGGCGAGACACTATGATCAGCTACGGTCAGCTATGGTCAGGCTAGCAGCTTGCTTTATATGAGTGTGATTGATATGAATACAGGCGTTTACTTGGTCAGAGCAGAAAATCACATTTTTGGCCAACTGCATGAAAACAGATGTTTTCCATTAACCAAATCGCTGCAATGCATACAAACCCATTGTCCAGTTTCCTGCCTTAACCTGATTTCTCTCAATAACCTAGTTTCGTGTAAACGTAATGACTTTTCGAGGGAACAGAGGACGTCTACATTAACCTGTCCCCTCACAGAAAAAGCCCACAGATGCTTAATTTGACAGTGAGGGGGAGCATTAAACTGCACAGACACATGCAATATCAAGACAGGCATATGCTGCATTCATGATCCCACTTCCCAAGTTTGGATGTCGTTCTTCCGACTTCAGTGTGTTCATGTGCATCAAGTCAGAACCTGGGAACAACATGGACAGCATGTTGATTCACATTTGTTTCACAGTTGTTTCCGGTGTTTGAATAAAAAGTAGGAGCAGAGGAAATGGATCATGTAAGCCATGAAATACTCGGCAAGTCGTGTGCCAACATTTTCTCAGACTTCCCGAGTTGTTGCTTCAACTTAAGCGGGCATTCATGTGCATTTTCCAAGTTGGATTTATGTTTTTCCAACTATTCTGCCACAACATTAACGCACCACTAATGTGCAAATGCATGGTATGCTTGCATCGGTATCCAGGCACCGATTTAATGAGTGACGCGTTGCCGAAACTGTGTAACCGATTCAAATTTTAGACTTATTGGATTTTTAATGCAATAATTCAACACTTCCAACACTACTTTCATGCCTCCTTTAAAAATGTATAACTAATTTTCCACCCACTTAAAAAGTCTTTTAAAAAGTACAACAGAGGCTCCACAACACGTTGCAAATGAATACTGAATAATGTTTGACTAAACTTCTCAACACCCTTAAGAACACCTCGACTAGTGGAAGCATTATGAAAGCAACTTTCAGGGAAAATCCATGGAGGTTAGAGCAGCCGATCCAGCATTGTGCTCATTATGTTTCTTCAAGCACAATGCGGAGCCGCTTTCTCGGAGCAAATTAGCGCCTGAATTGATGCAACTTCTTAGTTATGTAAGAACCCTTCAAATACTAAAGATTTAGTAATCTGAGCTGTCACGAAGCAGAGCAATACACTGCAAAACAGCAGGGCTATAATTATAAAAGAGCACAATATATTGTCATCATGGCGGTCGTGAAACAGCTGTGTTGACGCAGGTTTCATCCCTTTCTTTGTTCATGAGATGGGGGAGATTCCGGGTTTTTATGGACAAGCATACTGAAGGTAGAAACTCCTACAATCTCATAAACGAAGAGAAAAGTGCAAGTATTGTTGACTAAATTGGCTCAAGTTGCACTAGAAAATGTTTTCTTTATCTCCATTTGAAAAAGATATGAATACAGTCAACATTAGGGTATGACAAAAGCTTGGCAATGGCCCTAAAGAAATAATTCATTAACATTTGAGCGTCTTCAGTCCCCTGGGCGATTTGTTACACATATAATTAGACTTTTTACGAGCATTGTGTCATACAATCAAAGATATTCATGTTGTTTCTGAACACTAAAGGGAAAAAGAGTGCTTGAAGATATAAAAGCAGTTATCCAGACAGAGGTGAGCTGTTCAGCAGGCAGCTACCACTAGAAGTCCACACCCATGCTGTAAGGTCACATCAGACAAACAAAAAAAATCCCCCCAAGAACGCTCATGGCTGAATTCTCAGTGGAAACACATAGTAGAACCCGTATTAACACAAACACACGCACGATGCTCCAGAGAGCGTACACAGAAAGCTATTTAAAAGCAGCCATAATGACTGCATTACCCATCATCATCGTGGGAACTTGATGCCAGAAGGGCCCACGGGAATCACAGGAGAGAGCTGCTTCAAAGCCCTGCCAAAATAAGAGACTGGTTACCAAGAATGAGCTCCTTCAGCGAAGATGAATAAAACACCAAAATGAAATGGCCGTGTGGAAAATAGAGTTGGGCTACGAGGGGAACGGTTCAACTTCTTCATCTACAGCAGTTTGCGTTTTTTGCAGGGGTGTGTGTTTCCAGTGCTACACTGTCGTTCTGCATACACAAATTGTATTTCCTGCCCCCACGGTCTTTTTGCTTTTTTAAAATCAATGCTTGGTCTGATGACGGATGTAACAATGACAAACTCTGTCTTTGTTCTGTCGCAGCAGCAGCAGCAGCAGCAGCAGAGGTGCAGGAGACACATTTCATGTATCACATTGTGAGAGTATAAAAAGAGTCGACCGACACGACGATGGTGGAGGATTTGTTATCAAAGCAAAAAGCAGAAGCATCTTTTTGACAATATTTAAGATTTCAACCCAATGCTTATAAGGAACTTAGTAAAGTTAATGAGGAAAAAGGAGCTGGTTACCTCACTGAGAAATTGGAGGTGCGCACCTGCATCCACCTGCAGCTTTTCTATAGAGATAGATGTGATAAACTCACAGAACGCATTGCATTTCCTGTAACTGCTCCTCTTCATAATCAAAGTCAACTGCTCAAAAGTTAAATGCTTTTAATGTGAAGCTACTGCAGCAGGAAGTGTTTTGATTTGGATTAGCGGTTTCTTAAAACAATGCTCTACAGATATTAAGTGTCTTTTCTTGTGAAATGTCTTTTGTTATCGTAGCAATGCTGTTGTTGGAAAATGTCATCACCATTGTGTTTATATCATAAATGCCTACTAACTGCGTGTCAGGGGAAAAAACTACCAGCATCTCAGGTCAAAACGGAATTCAGACGACATGGATACATGTCCCACCAATCAATAAAAAAGGATTTGGTTATGATATGTCTACAGGCTTTCCCAAACGCATACACGAAATACTCTGGTTGCCCACTGCAGAGAAAGCCCTAACCCCCCTCCCCTACCTCTATTTACAGACAAATTAAGACATTGATTGTGCTCCGTGTACTTAAACTTGCATTGATTTGGCTCAGCTGTCTGAAATTACCTCCGAGCTGCATACCTTGTGGACGCGCTTTGACATGGACACATGCACAAAACTGAGCCCACAAACATTTTCAAATAGCTTGCCCATGGAGCTATTGCCCAGCACACCGGCGAAACAGCTGTCACAGACTCGGATTGACACAAACCGGCACACACACACACACACACACACACACGCAGTTTGATCACTCAGTCCCTTTCAACGCCGGCTGTTGATTCATGGCAGTACATCAATCTTTTGTGCCTCTCAGGTGTTATACCCACAAACACACACACATACACACTCAGACACACACACACACTCAAAATAACTGAAGATGCGTACATATAAACACTCTCAGGCAAACACACGGACACACGCACTTCAGTGCCTCGGTGTAATTGGCTGCATCTGCTGGGACGGAGCCTCTGGAGGGGCTCAGGTGATGAGGGGGAAAAGAGGTTGATGAGTCTAAACCATCATAAGAAAATTACCTCTTTTCTCTTTTGTTGATATTCCTTTTGTGTCACTCTTTTGCTGTGCTTTTCCCCCCCGTACAGCTCCAGATGTGATAAATGAGTCACTTCGCCCGTGTGCGCCACAGTCTTAAATCATATGCGCCTTTTTTTTTTCCAAGCGCAGCATCTAAACAACCTTCTCTTACATGAGGAGAGAATATGGCCTCCAAGGGCAGATAGAAACTCCTTTCTCTTCATGTCGAATATTGTGTGTGGTTGAACTTGACTTCTTCACATTAACTAGCAGCGTCCCCAGGCTACAGGCACGGTGTCCTTGTAAAAAGTGTGGGTTGGAACCCAGGATGAGAAAAAAAACGTAAAGTGGAGAGTGCGGTGTGAAGTGATTAGGTCTTTTTCAAAATGCCGCTGGCTGCACAGCGATCGACTTCTGCCAAGGAGACAGCGGGGGTGGAGGGGAGAGTGGAGGGCAGGTAGGTGGTGGTAGTTAAAGCCCAATTAAACAATATCTCGGAAATTAACCCTGAATCCAATTAGCACTCACAAGAGGGTCGCTTGCGCCGACCCCACTGCGAATCAATATCCAAAATAAAAAAAAATAAAAATATCTGCAGCTTCGAGCTCATTGTTTTTTGGACTCACACCTGTTGGCTCGCAAAGGAATAGGACTCAGCGGAGTTACCCAAGTTTCTCCAGGCTATGCATATCTTGATAGAGTAACAAGGTTAGGGTTGTTTGTTTATCGCGTCTGAAAGAACAAAATGGAGCAGAGAATTAAAGAAGGCGAAAATGATTTGTTTCTTTGTAAACATTTGTCGTCATATTTAGTTATGAACCGTATGAGCGCGGTCTTTATAGGCGGCTCCACCTCCCTCAAATTGCTGCCACATTATGGTTAGATTATTAGGAGTGCAGGTAAACTCACTCCAGCTCCTGCAAGGCTTTTTTCCTGTACTAATCACCTGTGTGCCTGTGAGCTGCCTCTCATTAGCTCACGGAGCTACTGTAGATGTTATCAAAGTAAACAACACCTTGCTTATCACATTGCCTTGAAACTGCTAAAGATTCAACCAGACCTGAAAAATGACACCTCGCACATAACAACCTTTTTTATTCTTTCTTTCAGGAAGTGATGTGCACATATTGAGGCACTGAGTAAACACAGTGAATAAGTGCACTGAATGATGGACTGTGATTAGTCACATCATTAAGCAGCCCACTGGATCCTGCCAAAACAGAAATTCTAGCATTTCAGCGCAGCAGAACAAAAATTAAAACCCTAAAAATCCTGCCACTCTCAAGCGTCTCAACACTGTCAGGTATGTCTGCAGTTAAAACTGAAACTAAGTTTTGTTTTTTTAACATTTGCAGTGTGAAGATGACAAAGGAACAAGAAGTAATTGTGAAGGAGAAGACAAAGATTGGGATAATAGGGGGCAGATAGGACCAGAGGGAACAGAAACAGATAAAAGGAATACTAAATATGCAGTTATGTGTTTAAGGGAGAGACAAACCCCTGACAGAATACTGTATCATCTCAAAAAGAAACTTGCATAGAGAGAGGGAACAAATGGTAAATAACTGAATAACTGAAAATGCCTTTGTGGGGGTTCTTTGTTTTTGAATAAGACTGCTCAGACCCATTTGCCACTCACTACGCTGTAGATGGAGCACAAGAGAGTGCAATGTGCTCATTAACAGCAGTCAATAGATATGCCTAATTTATGCTTTGTAGCTTAGAGGTGGGTTAAATTTGCACCCTAGTTTAGCAAATTTAATGGGGTTTTTTTCTGTTACATGTTGAATATAACAGATATGTTACAATACCGTGCAGTTGAACTAGAGCACATAAAGCACATGTGATGGAGTGCATATCACAGCTAAGCAGACGGCGGTGCAGAGTCAAGCAGTGTTGTCACGGAACCAGAGCTGCCATTCTCCATGGTAACAGGAGGCTATTCCACGAATTTAGAACGATAACTATGTAGTATCATCCATTCACAAGCTTTTTGTTCAAAGCGACTTACAGTAATTCATACACACATTCATACACTGATGGCCATGGCTGCCATGCAAGGTGCCGACCAGCACATCAGGTGCAGTTTGAGGTTCAGTATCTGGCCCAAGGACACTTCAACATGCAGCTAGGGAGAGCCGGGATTTGAAACCAGCAACCATCCGATTACAAACGACCCGAGTGAATATTACTAACACTATTATTACTTACCGAATGCTTCTGATTGATTGGCCACACCGTATGTGTGACCGTGAGCGTGAATGGTTGTTTGTCCCTATATGTCAGCCCTGTGAGCCCTGGCGACTTGTCCAGGGTGTACCCCACCGCTTGCCCAATGTCAGCTGGGATCAGCCCCCCCCCGTCAGAGGTGAGTGATTACAGATGATGGATGGATGGATGGATGGATAATGCTTCTAAAACCTTGAAAGTGCCACTGTTGCGTCCGTTATTGTGTTACCTTGTTACGCCAGCTCCACCAAGCACTGGAACTTCCCCACTGACCTTCCCAGGAAACTCATGGATAAATAAATTGCATTATAACCAAAACCTGTTGGGTTGGCAGTATTAAGGACTGTAGAACATTAATCAATTCTGGAAAATACTTTTAATAAGTGGAGAATTAGGAAAGTTGTTTACATCACAAGCAGTTCCTATCCTGGGAACACAGTGAGACAGAAGAGAAAAGAGTATTTTATGGAAAGTTTAGCATCCGTCCTGATAAAAAAGTGTTGGAAACCAGCAGAGGGAGGAAAAGTCGAGAGACAAAACACCCACAGTCGGTCCCTCCATCACTACTCCTGGGGGGCTCTGTGCCATTGATCTGCCTGCGAGCAACACTTCTAGTGGTTTGGGAGAGAGCACAAGGGGAGCAGGCACATAGACTAATCGAAGGGCTAAATGAAAATTGAGAGGCAATTTAGAGAGCCAATAGCAATCGCAGCCTGGAGTGTGTGTGTGTTTTTGTGTGGCGAGGGACAGAGCAGGGAGTGACATGAAAGAAAGAAAGAAAGAAAGAAAGAAAGAAAGAAAGAAAGAAACAGAGAGGGAAGAGACAGAGATCAATTCGGCACATTAGTCTTAGACTAGATCAGCTCTCCCTTGGCAGAGAAAGTACCCGCTTCCTCTTCCCCCATTCCCTCCTCCTCCTCCACCTTAATTTCGTGCGTCGACTTCATCTTGCCCTCTCGCTTCTTTTTCTATTTTCCCTGCTGTCGTTTCCCTCACCGTCTCTTGTTGCCCTACTTCTTTCTTTCCGAAGACAAGACCTGCACCAGGCAGCCTGAGGGCATGGAGTCTCCATTAGCGTTGGTTAGTAACAAAGAAACGATGGTGTTATGGAGCTTGTACAGTGGCATATTAGTCTCCTCATCGATCAGAGGTGGCAGGGTGATTCTTTCTGTGTAAACAGCACGTCACAGCTTTTATATGAAGGGCTCTGCAGTTTCACCACGATGAATTCTTCCCTGTAACTTTAGTCATTGTAGGCATGACAGGTGCCCTTGTTTTACGACACAATGTGTGATGAGTGACAGTGATACAGGAGATGCAAGAAATATGTGACCGTCTGCATATAATAGCTCCTACATGGGGGAAAGCTGCAGAGAGGCACAGTAACTACAGAAGACATCTTTCAACCCTGGTTCAGAACATCTGATCTTGAAAACTGTGTTGCATTCTTGATTCATGCCAAAATGGCGCATAACCATCAGCCTAACTTATTATCAAAGAAAACATTTGACATTATAAGAAATATGCTTATTTGCCAAGATGTAGATGAAAAGATTGACACCACTCACATGTCACGTATCCATTAGCTAAGCAAGAACTGAACAGCAGCAGTCGGCTAAGTCATGACATTCGCACACCAAAATGAGTGCCTAATCAGGTTTTTTAAACAGTAGTAAACTAAATATAGGTTTTTTTTTCCTATGCCAGTAGAAGAGTTTGCTTTACAATCTTTTTTCCTGGTGTGTCACTTTCAACAAACCAGAAAATGGTAGACAGTAGAAAGCAGCATGAAGACCAGTGACGATCTTACGGATTTGACTTTCTCATATGCCTTTCCTCAGTCTCTCTTCCGAACCTAAAGCTGAATGAACGATGTTCATGCACTGCTTGAATGGAGACAGATGGAAAATGATTGAACAGAACAGAACTTCAAGGTGCGTCATAGCTTCACACCGGAAAAGGGGGCGTAAATAAGCACTTCTAGCAAGAAGCCATGTTTCCATCACTGCCTATCGGAGCCACAATGGAAAAATATACATGACTTGGTTTGATCGTGCAGCGATGACAGCAGTCACATTTTAGTGGGTTTTTGTCCAGTTTGGAAAAGGGTTTTAGATTACAATTGAGCATGGAAACAGCTAGCATGGCTACGAGAACCTCTGAGTTGAACCTTTAAGTTGCATTTGGAAAGTAACCATTAACTTCTCTGCTGGTTGCATTACAGCTGGTCATGGTCAGGAAATACTTTGCAAGGCTAGCTGTCACCCTGTTTCTAGTTTATGTGCTCGGCTAAGTTAGCTTGGTGCTGGCGATATTTACCATATAGATATGAAAGAAATGTCACTACTTTGGTGTCACTTATTTTGAAATATATCGTGATTTGAGTGACAATTTAAACAAGAGTTAAAACAGCTTGAGACAAACACACTAATATAACATATAACACACTAATAACATAGCCTGAAATGTATCTCTGCCCTCTGACCCTGCTCACAGTTGGGGGCGAGTGAAAAAGACACAGGCGTTACGTCGCTAAGATCATTACTGTGTATGCGGCACAGCTCACCGAGTCGCCAGGATGTCCTGAGCAAAATCTTTTTTCTGTAACAAAGAAAAGTTACTGTCTCTTGCCATGCCTCCCTGCCTGCTGGCAATTACAGCTCCACTGGCTGAATCATTAGAGTAATTTACTTACAAAGTGCTCTCCACTCTGCTTTGAAGAGTCAAGCTGCCCCACCATTCCCCTGCGGCATCAGACCAGCACGCTCACATTTCGACCCAGTCGATATAAATGATCATCTTCTTTTGCTCTCTTATAGCACCAGGCTCTGAACCTCTCCCCACTCAGGTGTAGTATTTGTGATATCAATACACCAATAGGAGCAGAGAGGTTGCACAGTCACAGTCGTACTGTATTTCTTTCACTAGTCCTTCTGTGTGACACTAGCCACCCTTTTGTTGTCGTAGAAATATAAAATATGTAAAGACTGATAAAATTAGCTCTACTAAACACCTGCAATATGCTTTTTATGGACAGATTTGGCAGCAATCAAAGCTCCTTTTAACTTATAAAGAAATATCGGCCAAGTCCAAAAAGTGCTGCTGCAGGCAATCCAGGCTCTATTAGCAGTGGTCGATACACATATTACACGTAATTCAATGCTCGTCACATGTGTGCAGATTGTATTGCCATTTAGAAAACCCACACAGCCCGCAGTTTCATCGAACAAGTGGCAAGTGAAGGCTACTTTATATTTAAATTCACGTCATGAATACTATCAGCCAACCAGACGTGTAGGAATAAGATACGTAAATGAGGAGCTGGAATTTGATGGGATGGGAAAAAGCAATGAGCGCACATACACATTCATTTTAAATCCAAATATCCTCTATTCTGTTTACCCCAGTCTGTGGGGTATATGACATTTGCTAGCTAATCATTTTGTCGATTAATCAAATGTCAGCCAGGGGAAGGCAAATGGCAGGTGTTGGATGGTTTTTAGGGATATTCGCACATCCAACTATCTCAGGTGCAAGTGCACTGGAAACTTTTACTACAGGCTTGAGGGTAGAATTTCAAAGAGGACCCTGCACATTGCTCTGCTAACCGGGGCTGCCGATAGTCTTGCTCGCGCCAAGGACCGAAAGATTCACTGAGGGTCCCACCATAGATAATTTTTAGCATTAGATGGTCATTTTTGGACCTCCCATGACCCAGGACCTGGTACAACTGACCCGGTGACCTCAGGAAATTAATCAGGGCTATGTGCTGCTTAATAAATCAGACAAAAAGAATGTGTATTTCTGTCTTAGTCTTGAATCTACATCAGGTTTTATGCATCTGGTCCCAGGTTTGCCCGAATGACACAGTTTGAGAAACAATGGTCCAGCCTACTTTTAATTCAGTATTTTGGCATACCATTTTGCAACACCACATGACAAATGTGTTGTGTTTTGGTTTGTGACTTGGCTGACAGAAATCAAGCTCAATCTTAAACTGTATTTTTGGGTATATGCGACTAAGGAGGTCACAATCCCCCAGGTTGGTGCTCAGCTAACATTGTTAGCTAACATCACTTACTTGTCAGACAAGTTGGGTTGCCCATGGGAGAAGCTGCAGAACATTATCATTACCTTTTCCACACCAAGTCAAATTAATCTTCCCGTTTGCTGATGAATTTTCATTCTCTTTCTGACTAGTACAGTGCAGCAAAGGTTCTTCTCCTTGAAACTTTTTCCTGGCACTCGGCCAGGCTGCGGAGCCCGGAGGAACATCTTTACCATTGTTCTTTTGAGGTTGAAATTAAATGTTTGAACAGAAAGTGGTTCCTTCTCAGCTCAGTTTACGCGAGTAATCACAGAAATTGCGTCTGAATGAAAACATTGGCGTTGCTGCTTTCATGGCCATTTCAAAGCTGTGTTATCACATGTAAACTACTTGTATCTCGAGTGTACCGTAAATAGATCTGTGCAATCTTCAGAGCGAGACATGTCACAGAGTCTCATCGTTCAATCCCTTTGGGAGATAAAGCAAACTTTATGCCCCAAAGGGATCCAAATGTTAGCGTGATACAACAGATTATGACACTGAACAAGTGCAGTGTGCAGGATCTTTTCACAAGACCAAGCTGTTGGACGATAAAGAGATCAGTTGAGATGATAGGTGACTTGTCCGTGGATGCAGACAACAAAGATGCTGTAGTGGGTTGAACTGTGCTGAGAAAGTCACTTTCACCTGACGGTTGTGCAAAATTTCTCTGCACACCGTCCTTTCTACCCAATTTCTTTTACTGCTCCTCAAACGACATGATATTGATCCTTATCTGAAATACTTTTTCTCTGCAGTCCCTCCCTCCTCTCCCAGGTGGTGTTGGACCACAGCGGTGTGAGAAGGCAGAGCGGGTGTCTCCATCCACATTCAGTAAAGCTCTTCTCCTGGGTGTGCCAGGAGCAAGAGGAGAGCAATGCCATGCCTCGGAGGGGAGGTGTGTGTGTGGCTCCATGCTCAAACAAGGCTGGCTCTCTTTTCACCTTTATCAACAAACAGTTTTCCCACACACTTGGATATCAACGCTCTAACCTTGCACAAAGGCTTGATATTGGCAACACTTATTTATGTTAAGTGGGGTCGGAGTGAAGTCCCGTCGTCGAGAAGCACCTCTGGGGGGAAGCGCTGATGAAGAAATGAAACGAAGATGATGACAAACAACATTTAACGCCCACTACACACTCCCTTCGTTCTTTTATCATGATGCATCCACACAGATCTCTTTTCTAAGCTATATCTTATTCTGTAAAACACACAGCGATTTCACTGAAAAGATTTACACTAGCCGTCCATGTGTGTGTCTTTGTGTGTGTGTGTGTGTGTGTGTGTGTGTGTGAGAGAGCACAGGGGTGTGTATGTTTTTTTCATGCATTCAGAAACAACAGCTCCGTGAGCCGTTTGATGAGGGCTGTGAGCACCCTCTAGTGTTTAACACACGCACCCTCTCTAGTATTGCTCTAATTATGAAAAAGATGAATGACAAGTGAATTGCGGACGCCACCCTGAGCGTCACTGATTGCTCTCATCTAATGGATGGGGCATTTGTTTTTTCTGCACACCTGCCGTCCTGACAGGTATTGCTCTCAATGCAACAAAACACAGCATAATAATGACACATCCGTCATGTGACAATGTAATGAAAATGACAGTGAAACAAAACCACCACAGGGCTCCACCACATAAAAAAAAAAAAAAGCCTTACTGTCTGACTGTGTGGCGAAGCTCAAATTGCTTTATATATATAACTGTAACACTGTGTTAGCTGTGTTTGAGGTGCAAAAGCCAAACCACATCACAGACACACAAAAAAAAGTAATAAGAGCCCAAAACAAAAGCCTGATTAAAGAGATAAGGTGCTTTCTGCTACCACATCATCACTTTAGTGGAACATGGAGGGAGGACTGGTTGGAAGAAAAAGATTAAAAACCATTAAATCCAGCTGTAAAAAGAAGTCGTTTTCTTTTTATTATACACAAACACAATCTCTACTCTAGAAAATGGAAGGGAGACTTTCTGCATCACAGCTCTCAGTATGACTCAGTATGACACATGTGTGGGTGCCACTCGTCACTCATGACAGCCTGAAAATGACTCCTCCGTAATGCAGTGACTGTCTTTGTTATTTTATCTTCTCCCCTGCTGCTTTTGTTTCGCTCCCTCACTTCCGCACACCTGCGCGCAAAGCAAACACACCAACCTAACGAAACCTAGCGTGTACTGTGTGCACACGCACATGAAAAGAGTTTTATAATTTGCTTTCACATTGTTCCCTTTTTTCCTTTTTTTTCCCCTGTGTTGATGGACTCACCTTGACAGCCCCATTAGCACAAAGCTAAAAAAAAAAAAAAAAAATGAATCTAAATTGTGAGGGGAAATGATTTCCTGCAGCTATAATGCAGCCGGGCCCTTTACACCTACATTCGATAATGACACATTGGGACCACATCAACCATATTTTTCAGCATTCTCACTTTTCCAATTTATTTTTGCAGGTGAGAGGAGGAGAGGAGCGAGTGGAAAAACAGCTGAAATCCAACCTGCTGGTTGGTTTAATAAAGGTGCAAAAAGCTCTATGGAATACCTCTTAAATAAACCATTGAGGGTCTAACAACTAACAAAATTAGCAGTGGTGGAAAATGACAAGCATACAGTCACAAATGAGGACAAGGTTGGCCTGTGAAGGTTTGGGAGTCAAATGGCCCTAAAGATAAGCGAGCAAATCCACATCTTCCAAGACTGTAATTTTTCTTTTCTTTTTTATTTCAGGGGTTTAATCGTGCAAAAAATCCACGTGCCACGTTGCAATGCATCCTTCCGTGATGTCACGTGACTTTGTTTCTAAACCGATCTTTAAAGGTGCAGTATGTCCGACTTTAAGAGTAACACACACACACACACACACACAGTAATACAGTGCTTGGCCACAAGCTTTCAGCAGCTAATGAGGACAGACTCCGTTAAATGGAATTTGGTGGGGAAAGAGTTTCTACCTGCCACCTGTCATCTCGGTTACCGACTTTCTTTCATTCCCCTTTCCAGTCCTTCCCTTTACTGCCTCCCTGTCTTCTCACCCTTTCCCCCTCGACCCCTCCGTTGGCTGCGCGGTGGACACAACTCTCTCCCATGAAGCCTGTCCCACGCTGAGGGCCGCGGCAATTAAAGGCTGTCATGTTTGCTCTCCGGTGGAGCTGCCGTAAGTGGTGCAGACAATTTGTATTACAGAGGGTCTATCTCATGCATGGGTGCGCAGGGTGATGGGGCCTGCCTGAGCTAATAGGCTTTGGATGCTGAAGGCCACAGACCCCGGAGCACTCCACAACTGGAGGGCTTTAAGTAGGCGCTGGTTAAATGCAGCATTCGGGCTGGACAGAAACTTCACGGCTTGCACTAAAACGCAGGTACTCCGAATACATGGAGAGGCACGACGGGCGATCCGTGCACATACGAGGCGAGAAGCACACAGCTGCATGCTAAGGTTTTTTTTTTTTTTTAAAGTTTTGTGCTTCAGTTTTCTTCACTCTGTCTCGTCTTTGTAGGCACTCTCGGCTGCTTCATGCCATCCAGTTTGCTATAATTGGATCAAGCACTACGGATCACCTCTCATTACCTTAACTGACGGGGCCTGTCTCCGCTGCTTTGTGGGAGGACAAACAGCAAGACAAAGGAGAAGATGGGTGGGAGCTCGGTGTGTGTGTGTGTGTGTGTGTGTGTGTGTGTGTGTGTGTGTGTGTGTGTGTGTGTGTGTGTGTGTGTGTAAAAGCCAAGATTACAAATCCTTCCCACCAGACTCAACCTTTCTATCTGCTTTCCCTCTGCTCAGGTCCCTCTTTGCTTGCATCACACAGAGCAGGTCACTAAAAAAAAAACATGCCGCATCATTTCAAATGGCTGTTACGTTTACGAAGGACTGTACACAGCACGTCATGACAGCGTCCAAGTCACTGTTTGTTCTCCAAGTTGCCTGCACCTTCGACTCTAGCCTGGAGGAAGCTTTTATGACCAGGTCATTAAATATCAACCACTCCTAAATACCATCTCAGAGCTGGGTTATAGGTGCGGACTACTTGTTTTTTTTTATCTTCGGCAGCACATTATGTACTCACGGGTCGTTCAAAAGAAGGTTTCAACAACTTTTGATGTCCAAAAAGGAGGGTAAACGATCCAATCTTGAGAGACGCTGTTGGTCATACCCCTGCTGAATGTGTGTGTATGTTTAGTACGGCGCAGTCGTGCTCTTTCAATATGTGTTTCCTCATACGTTCTTCTCTATGTGGGCATAAATAAATTATCAAAATGTGTGCCCACTGTGAGACGTTAAAACTGAATATCAGGTTCAGCTGATTTTCAAGTTCTGCCTATTTACGGTCCAGTTTGCACTGCAGTGGAAAAAAAAAAAGTTTGAAATCCATGTATTATCATTTCATTGGACTCTAACTAACTGTATAGCCAAAAAGCAACTACATGGGTTTTATAGTTTTTGGAAGACAATCGTGGACACATACAGTATAACAATAATCATCAGTAGAGTTAACTGTGTTTGTTTTCATTGATGATAATTAAAGAAATAAAGGTTAATTTATGCTAAGTTGTTGCATCTGCATCTGAACAACATGGAGAACGGTTGTCTCGAAATGCCTTCGGATGTGCAATCAAGGCTGTAATTCCTTGCATATTTATCATTTATTTGCTTATTGGTGTATTTCACCACAGGTGGTTGCTTAAACTCCTGCAGCAGTGGTTTGGGAGAAAGGTCAGCGGATCTGCATAATATTCCAGATGCTGCTAATATGTGAAGTAATTGCATTTGGGCGGGTGGCAAGTCAAATGATAAAACTAATTTCACGCGCCTCTAAATTAATTATCACCCACCAAGATGTGTGTGTACAGTATGACATGTACAGTATGTTTGTAATGAGCATTAAAACTCTGTATCCATAATTAGATATAATATTATGACCAAGCTAAACACAGCGTAAGTCAACATTTATTGCATTTTCTGATGGAGAAATAAACATTTCACTTGAAGAAAATGTAAATGTAGGAGTGAGGAGGAGGAGTGAACACACAGCAAATCCATTCAAAACCAACTGTTGACAAGGTAATTACCTGTCTACTCTTCTCCTTATCACTCTACGTGAGAAAGGAGTCTTTACATGATGATTAAAGTGCAGTCACTGACATCTTTTTCTAATTCACGCGGGACTCAGATACAGCTGTCAAAAAAATGCTCTTCAAATTAGCCACAAACACAAACAAATCAGTGATCGTTTCACATAATGATGCCGACACACAAATACAACTGAACATTTCCCAAAGGGATGTCTCGCCGTGAGCAGTGATCATTGATCATTGATCTGACCTGTGTTAACTGAACATGTGTCCAGACTTTGTTTTAGGCCTCATTCTAGACTGAAGTAGCATTTTGAAACCAGATTGATTTAAAAAAGAAAATCTTAAATCTAGTAATAAATGTAATTTATTTAAATTTAATCTGAGTGTCATAACCGGTTTCCCAACTAAATAAAAGATGAAAACAACAGACAATATGTAACTTCTGCTATTTCTCAGTCATACCAAAAGACATTTGAGGAGTGTTGTGTTGGCGAGATTATGTGTGTGTGTGTGTGTGTGTGTGTGTGTGTGTGTGTGTATAACAAGGCTAATGCTGGATTTCATATGGTAACACTTGCACGAAAGGTTTTTGTTTGGAACATATCACTCTTTGATTCAACTATGGGACCATGAAATACGCAGGAAAGTCTCCTGATTGCTACTGATATCAGAAAATGGTTGTTTATATCTCTGCACAATTATCATTAAACTCAGCAATTTCGGGAGAAAGATGGCTGATTGCTGTTGTGCTCTAAATTCCGCACCATATAAATCCTAATTGCTGGTTTGCTCTCTTCACTGAGTTCTTGAATCCTGCTCCTCGAGGCCCCCTGCCTCCATGTTTTAGATGTTACCCTGCTCCAACACTCCTATGATGCTAAAAAGTTATTGTTTCCCATCTCAGGTTAACTTTGTTAGCTTTCTAACATTTGCTAAATAACAGCAAACACAAAGCACAGCTGAGCCTGAAGAGGATGTAACACTGGACAAATTAAAAAGAGAAACAAATCATCCATTCATAGCTGTTGAGAGACGAAAAGTCAGAGGGATCTCCAAAGACATGAAGATACGTCGTCTGGACACCAAAAGATATCTGTACATACTTCACTTAAAATGTCTTCCTGCACAAAGTGTCAACCTGCCATGCTCAGATTATGAAAAAGAAATACATACAGACGAGATCCAACACATCTAAAGAGCACTTTTGCCTCATAAAAAATAAAACAGCATGAACAGCTATTAGTAGTATATTTTTTGATGATGAATATAAAATAAATAAATTCACCAAAAAGATCCAGTGGGCCAAAAGCTAACATAGAAACTATTCAGAGCAACACAGGTTTGCTGACAGTGAGACTGCCGGCTAACATGAATTTGTAAAATAACGCAGACGTTTAACCTGAATCGAACTGAAGTGATTCAGTAGTCATGTAATTAGATTGAATATGAGATGTTGTGGTTACAGCTTTGAGGGTCTATAACAACAAGCACAGCAGAGAAGGTGGCTATTCATTCAGATACAGCTGCTGTTTCTGTTGGTTCTGACTTTAACACCAGTAGTTAAAAAGTCGTTATAAGTGACAACACTGTTCAAGCCTGTTTAATTTAAACTGGCAATGTGGTACCATACAGGCCAGCTAAGAGCCAGTGCAACATGATACACAACAGCAGGGGGCACTACAGGCCTACGCTTCTCTCCGATGCAGGTCCCACTTTTATCATCTCACCACATGTTCAAAAGAACTCATCCTCATGCTGTATTGTCACTTCTCCTGTCCTTGAGTCCTTTTGTGATATCTCTTCAGGCTGCAGTTCTGTTTGACACATCCATCTCTTTTGACGTCATTACCCAGCTCCTGTCATCACTAATGCAATGTGTCTGAACTGCAGGCCACAGTCGTAAATTCGGGGATGCTTACGTAGTATTAACAGATGTGATCTGAGCTGGAATAATTCAGAGTCAGACGTCGGAGAAAAGATGCCATCAGTCCTTCTTAAATGGCTGTTTTATCAGTAGGGGGTTGGTCAATTAAAGGCTTGAAAGCAGAATTAAAAGGACTTAGAGCTGCTTAAGCTACTTTTTAAAAATATGCATCATTAAAAACAACATCAGAGAAATATAAATATTATAATTGGGCTTCTTTCCTTCAAGAGGGCCGGGAAAAAAACAGCCTCGACAAGCCATCAAATCTGTGGCTTTTCTAAAGAAATCAATAATAAACACAATCATACAAGCACACTCCAGAATGTCAACAGCGTGCGCATATCTAAACGGCAGCGCGGCATCAAATAATAGCTGTGTACAGTTTGGCCCTCGGCTGAAAAAGAACCAGACTCTGGCAAACCATTTCCACATGAGTAACTACACACACAAACACTGAGTTAAAAGATGGTGTGTACAGACAGGTCCACCATGTGTTGCCCCACCCACTCACCATTATCACACACGCACACGCACACACACACACACACACACACACACACACACACACACACACGCACACACACACACAGCAAGTCCTGTAATCTTTTAATCTCTCCAGTGAGAATCAGGGTGACTGCGTCGTGCAGACATGAAAGTTGAGCTGCTTCGACCCAGGTGTGTGTTT